>CAUYLG010035094.1:0-32534 GCA_963573385.1 Cacajao melanocephalus
CAAGACAGAAAATTAATAAGGATATTCAGAACTTGAACTCAGCTCTGGACCAAGTAGACCTAATAGACATCTACAGAACTCTCCACCCCAAATCCACAGAATATACATTCTTCTCAGCACCACATCACACTTATTCTAAAATTGACCACGTAATTGGAAGTAAAACACTCCTCAGCAAAGGTGAAAGAACAGAAATCATAACAAACAGTCTCTCAGACCACAGTGCAATCAAATTAGAACTCAGGGTTAAGAAACTCACTCAATACCACACAACTACATGGAAACTGAACAACCTGCTCCTGAATTACTACTGGGTAAATAACAAAATTAAAGCATAAATAAATAAATTCCTTGAAGCCAATGAGAACAAAGACACAACATACCAAAATCTCTGGGATACAGCTAAAGCAGTGTTTAGAGGGAAATTTATAGCACTGAATGCCCACTGGAGAAAGCAGGAAAGATATGAAATCAACACCCTAACATCACAATGAAAAGAACTAGAGAAGCAAGAGCAAACAAATTCAAAAGCCAGCAGAAGACAAGAAATGACTAAGAGCCGAACTGAAGGAGACAGAGATACAAAAAACACTTCAAAAAAATCAATGAATCCAGGAGCTGGTTTTTTGAAAAGATTAAGAAAATAGACCACTAGCCAGACTAAAAAAGAAGAAAAGAGAGACGAATCAAATAGGCACAATAAAAAATGATAAAGTGGATGTCACCACTGATCCCACAGAAATACAAACTACCATCAGAGAATACTATAAACACCTCCATGCAAATAAACTAGAAAATACAGAAGAAATGGATACATTCCTGGACACATACACCCTCCCAAGACTAAACCAGAAAGAAGTCAAATCCCTCAATAGACTAATAACAAGTTCTGAAATTGAGGCAGCAATAATTGCCTGCCAACCAAAATAAGCCCAGGACCAGACAGTTTCACAGGTGAATTCTACCAGAAGTACAAAAAGGAGTTGGTACTATTCCTTCTGAAACTATTCCAAATAATAGAAAAAGAGGGAATTCTCCCTAACTCATTTTATGAAGCCAGCATCATCCTGATACCAAAACCTGGTAGAGACACACCAAAAAAAGAAAATTTCAGGCCAATATCCCTGATGAACATCGATGTGAAAACCTCCATAAAATACTGACAAACCGAATCCAGCAGCACATCAGAAAGTTTATCCACCACGATCAAGTCAGCTTCATCCCTGGGATTCAAGGCTGGCTCAACATACACAAACCAATATACGTAATCTGACTCATAGACAGAACCAATGACAAAAAACACATGATTATCTCAATAGATGCAGAAAAGGCCTTCAATAAAATTCAGTACCCCTTTATGCTAAAAACTCTCAATAAACTAGGTATTGATGGAATGTATCTTAAAATAATAAGAGCTATTTATGACAAACCCACAGCCAATATCATACTGAGTGGGCAAAAGCTGGAAGTTTTCCCTCTGAGAACCAGCACAAGTCAAGGATGCCCTCTCTCACCACTCCTATTCAACACAGTATTGGAAGTTCTGGCCAGGGCAATCAGGCAAGAGAAACAAATAAAGGGTATTCATAAAGGAAGAGAGGAAGTCAAATTGTCTCTGTTTGTAGATGACATGATTGTATATTTAGAAAACCCCATTGCCTCAGCTGATAAGCAACTTCAGCAAAGTCTCAGGATACAAAATCAATGTGCAAAAATCACAAGCATTCCTATACTCCAATAATAGACAAACAGAGAGCCAAATCATGAGTGAACTCCCATTCACAATTGCTACAAAGAGAATAAAATACCTAGGAATACAATTAACAAGGGATGTGAAGGGCTTCTTCAAGGAGAACTACAAACCACTGCTCAAGGAAATAAGAGAGAACACAAACAAATGGAAGAACATTCCATGCTTATGGACAGGAACAATCAGTATCATGAAAATGGCCATACTGCCCAAAGTAATTTATACCTACAGATTCAATGCTATCCCCATCAAGCTACCATTGACTTTCTTAACAAAATTAGAAAAAAACTACTTTAAATTTCATATGGAATCAAAAAAGAGTGAGATAGCCAAGACAATCCTAAGCAAAAAGAACAAAGCTGGAGGCATCTCAATATCTGACTTTAAGCTATACTACAAGGCTACAGTAACCAAAACAGCATCGTGCTGAAACCAAAACAGCTATATAGACCAATGGAACAGAACAGAAGCCTCAGAAATAACACCACATATCTACAACAATCTGATCTTTGACAAACCTGACAAAAACAAGCAATGGGAAAAGGATTCCCTACTTAATAAATAGTGTTGGGAAAACTGGCTGGCCATATGCAGAAAACTGAAACTGGGCCCCTTCCTTACACCTTATACAAAAATGAACTCAAGATGGAGTAAAGATTTAAATGTAAGACCTAAAACCATAAACTCTCTAGAAGAAAACCTAGGCAATACTGTTCAGGACATAGGCATGGGCAAAGACTTCATGACTAAAACACCAAAATCAATGGCAACAAAAGCCAAAACTGACAAATAGGAGCTAATTAAACTAAAGAGCTTCTGCACAGCAAAAGAAACTATCACCAGAGTGAACAGGCAACCTACAGAATGGGAGGAAATTTTAGCAATCTATCCAACTGACAAAGGGTTAATATACAGAATCTGCAAGGAACTTAAACAATTTACAAGAAAAAAACAACCCCATCAAAAAGTGGACAAAGGATATGAATAGACACTTCTCAAACAAAGATATTTATGTGGCCAACAAACATATGAAAAAAAAGTTCATCATCACTGGTCATTAGAGTAACGCAAATCAAAACCACAATGAGATACCATCTCATCCCAGTTAGAATGGTGATCATTAAAAAATCAAGAAACAACAGATGCTAGAGAGGATGTGGAGAAATAGGAACACTTTTACACTGTTGGTGAGAGTATAAACTAGTTTAACCATAGTGGAAGACAGTGCAGTGATTCCTTAAGGATCTAGAACCAGAAATACCATTTGACCCAGCAATCCCATTACTGGGTATATACTCAAGGATTATAAATCATTCTAAAGACACATGCACAAATACGTTTATTGCAGCACTGTTCACAACAGCAAAGACTTAGAACCAAACCAAATGCCCATCAACAATAGACTGGATAAAGAAAATGTGGCACATATACACCATGGAATACTATGCAGCCATAAAAAAGAATGAGTTTATGTCCTTTGCAGGGACATGGATGAAGCTGGAAACCAACATTCTAAGCAAACTAACACAGGAACAGAAAACCAAATACCGCATGTTCTCACTCGTAAGTGGGTGTTGAACAATGAGAACACATGGACACAGGGAGGGGAGCATCACACACTGGGGCCTGTTGGGGGATAGGGGACTAAGGGAGGGATAGCATTAGGAGAAATACTTAATGTAGATGACAGGTTGATGGGTGCAGCAAACCACTTTGGCACGTGTATACCTAGGTAACAAACCTGCACATTCTGCACATAAAGTATAAATAGAAAAAGAAACATGCCAAGAAACTATAAGGAGAATATAATACTAGTTGACATTTATCAAGAATCTAATCTCTCAGACATTGTGCTAGATTCTCCAAAGATGGTCTTCCAAATGCTCACTGGCATCCATCAAGGGAGATATCATTATTTACATTTTCTAAATTAGGAAGCTGTGGCTCAGAACTTAGGAGACCAAGACCACACCTAACAGTGATGGAGTTGAAAATTAAATAGAGGCCATTTTGACTCTAGAGTCCATATTATTTCCATAAAGCCACAAAAATAGCTAGCCTTTTATAAAGATCTACCCTTTATAAAACACTTTCCTCTATGTCACAAATGGCAAAATACTGCAATCAAACGAGGACTCTGGGTTCAAATCCTGCATCCTGCACTAAGTTGTCACAGCAACATCGGCAAGTCAACCACTTTGGCCTCTCGAGCTCCTCATACTTAAAATGGAAAATGGTACTGACGGTAATAATGAAAACCAACTATGAGGGTCATATTGAAGATGAAATGAGACAATATGCACATCTGCATTACGTACCCTGGCCCACAATAAGTGCTTAAGAAATAATCACTCTATCATTATTCTGTCATTCACACAAGCTTTTATTGAGTATTTTCTATTATGCTTTGACTTTCTACAAACCTCTTAATGTTAGCAGTGGAACACATCCGAGTCACATAGCACCGAAGTATGCTATTGGCGGCGAATCCCTATGGGTCTGCAGCAACCTCAATTCTTGCCTCCTCAGGAGAAAGAATTTGACATGAGCATAAGGCAGGGGAGAACAAGGCAACTTTTAGAGCAAGAGTGAAAGTTCATTTTTAAAACTTTAGCACAGGAATGAAAGAAAGTACAGTACACTTGGAAGAGGGCCAAGCAGGCAACCTGAGAGATCAAGTGCACAGTTTGACCTTTAACTTGGGATCTTATATGTTTGCATGCTTCTGGGGTTGCATTACTTCTCCCGATTCTTCCTTTGGGGTAGCCTGTCCACATGTGCAGTGTGTTTATTGGAGCTGTGCCTATGCTCACTTGAGGCATTCTTCCCTTACCAGTCAGGTGTTCCTATAAGGTCATACACCAGTTAAGCTCAGCCATTTTGCCTCTTAGTGTGCATGCTTGACCCCACTCACCCAACTTCTGAGATCTTATCCACAAGATGCTGATCACCAGCCTTAGGTGTTTCTATCTATTGGAAAACGGCCTTCCCTGGCATCAGCTGCAACCAATTATTATTTTAGAGAGGCAGTTCAACAACCGCCTGACCATCACCTGTTGCTTGCCTGACATTCCTGGTTGGCAGTGGGGGGGGCCCTCTTCTGCCCTGCTCATATTTGACTACCTACCTACTGTAACATTAATAAACACTTTCTAGAACTGAATTTGGTATGCTGAAGAATTCATGACATACAATAGGAGGTTTCTGCTCTCTAAAGAGGCTTGCTGTCTAATGAGAGAGATAATATGTAATACTCTATGTTATGGGCTGAATCATGCCTCTCTCCCAAATTCACATGTTGAAGTCCTCACTAGTACCTCAAGTTGTGACTATTTAGAGATAGGGGCCTTTAAAGTGGTAATTAAGTTAGATAGGGTAATACCAGTGGGTCTTAATCCAATATGCCTGGCATCCTCTTAAGGAGAGGTTAGGACACAGACACATACACAGAGGGATGACCATGTGAGGACATAGCAAGAAGGTGGCCATCTGCAAGCCAAGAAGAGAGGCCTCAGAAGAAATCAAACCTGCCAACACCTTGATCTTAGACTTCTAGCCTCTAGAACTATGAGAAAATAAACTTATATCGTTTAAGCCATCCAGTCCGTTGTATTTTTTATGGCAGCACAAGCAAATTAATATACTATACAAAATAGATTAAAACCATAATGAAAAAGCAACCTGAAGCCCAGGGCTCCCAGCGAAATATAAACTTTCTTTACATCTCACACTATATAGTAATTGTTCATTTATTCCTCTGTATTACCCAGGCCATACCTTCCCAACAGTAGGATATAGATATGTTTGCTGTTGTGTCTCAGCACCTAGCACAATTCCTGGCCCCCAATAAATATTCATTACATAATAAATTCACAAGAAAAGAAATTCTTTCTCCTTCCTTTCCTGTGTTTTATTGTAAACAAATCGTTGATGAAAGAAAGTTCTTCTTTATACAAATACTATAGCTAACAAATTGCAGAAGGAATGATAAAATGCAAAAATGGAGCTGGAACAATTATTAATGAATTATGAATGAGGAATTCACAAAGAAAGCATCATGGTGTCATCATCTGAACTACTGATCAACCTCAGGATATATAAAAGGGGGAGAAGTAGATATGTGCCTCATAATGTGATGCAATGAGAAGGTTATAGCAACATCTCTGTCAAATTACCTCACGATTTAATGCCACTGGTAATACCACTACAAGCTCAAATCTTTTGGCCAAATTTTGCCAGAATGGTTGAAATATTTTTTCCTGCAGATATAACACCTTTGACCTGAAACTGATTATTAAAAGGAAAAGGAAAATTAAGCAACAATTTCACACTGAGCTATTTCCAGAAATGCTTTCCTCACATAACCAAAATTCCCTAAGAATTGTACAGATATCTAATTGAACCTGAAAATCTAACTACCCATTTGTAAAATGATAGGGAATAGAAGAACAGGTTAAAGACACAACAAAATCCAGGAGGTGGGAGGGACATTTACAAAGAAATGACCTATTTTCTCTAATAAAAGAATGGTATGGGTTGACGGAACCCATTGTTATAAAACAAACGTGAACTTAAGAGACATAATAACATGCAGAATGCCCAGCTTATTCAGATCGTGACTCAATTTTACCAAGTATAAAAATGAAATGTTTGAGACAATCTTGGAAACAGAAATATGGACTACATTGTGTTGACAAATGACTTAATTTTGCTAGGCATAATAATAGCATGGTCAATATGTAGAAATATAGAGATGTAATATTAGATATCGATATAAATAGCCTTATCAACTAATAATGCATCCTGAAGAATTTGTGAATAAAATGTCATGATGTTTGAGATTTTCTATAAGAGTTTTAATACTAACTTGATTCTCTTAAATGCTCTATCAAATATGGCAGGTTTTGTTTTGTTTTTTAAAGTGAAGACATTGGTAACACAATTCTCTTGGTTAAGAGGCTTGCCAAGGTCAGTCAGGAAGTGGCAGGATCAGCTTGTTCAAATTCCTAGTCTGGTACAAGTGGGTACTTTACCATAGACCCCTAACTTCAAGACAGGAAAATAGAGGCATAAATTTTAAATTAACATTTGTTATTATGCAAGTAGTCTTATTGAGTGTTTTATGTGCACTACAACCCAAGAGATGTGTGCTGTTAGACCCGTTTTGCCAATGAACCAGAACTCAAAGAGGTTATATGATTTGTCAAGAGTGGCCGAGGATTAAAACCCAGATTGGTCTGACTCCATTTCAGATGAGATTCAACACCGCACAGTGGCTTCCCTCTTGGAGAACTGCAATGTACAGTAGTTTAGGCCAAATTCTACAGTGGAAAAAAAGTGTTTAAATTCCTTCACCAATCATTTCTCAACTTCTGACCATGGAACCTTTCTTTTACTCTTAGCATATATTAAGATTACATGTGACCACAGGGTATACAAGAATTGCTCCAAGCTAATAATAGGTGAAATCTTACTATATTTCTGGTATGTTTGAATTTGGGAATATTAGTGCATGCCATAATTATTATTAAAAAATAAACTACTTTTCATTTACTTAGCAGTTAACTACATGTGGCCAGCATTGTTTTTAATTGATAAGCACCAATTTTACTCTGTTAAAAAGCAAATATTGTTTCATCCCTAGTTGGACTCCTAAGTACTGTACTTTCCAAATAGTCCATAAGGTTTGAGGCACCCTTCCCCAACCTAAGTTCATTGGAAAGTTTATTTCCTAGACTAGTGGACAGAGAAGGGGAAGGAAATTTATCAAATTACCTCACGATTTAATGCCACTGGTAATACCACTACAAGCTCAAATCTTTTGGCCAAATTTTGCCAAAATGGTTGAAATATTTTTTCCTGCAGATATAACACCTTCGACCTGAAACTGATTATTAAAAGGAAAAGGAAAATTAAGCAACAATTTCACACTGGGCTATTTCCAGAAACGCTTTCCTCACATAACCAAAAATTTCTCACCTCCTTCTGCCCACTTTTCCCACTCATTTCTGAACTCAGACATTTCTGTGGATCTGACACACAGGAGCAGCAGCCTCCAATGCAGTGAGTAGCACCTAATGGAGTCAGGTATGAATGACTGAAGCTCACCATGGGAGAGTCCTCAAAAGCAGCAGTGGTGAGTTGAGGACTGGGGGACATTGGAAAGCAAGCCCCATCTTCAAGATATGCAGAACAACATCCCTTCTCTCTCAGGTCTGGCACCATATTAAGATGAGCAAATGTGAAAACAGGAAATGTGTTCTCAAATGACAAAAACTTCTCTTGAGAAAAGGGGAAATGTGAATCCAGTTTAAAGAAAACTCAGTCATTAAAGACAAATTATTTTCTCTTAGAAATCAAAAATCTGGCCCCAGCATGCTGGCTCATCTTTGTAATCCCAACACTTTGGGAAGTCAAAGCTGAAGGATAGATTGAGGCCAGTCATTCAAGACCAGCCTGGTCAACATAGTGAGACCTCATCTCAACAAAAAATTTAAAAATAAGCCAGGCTTGGTGGTGTGCACCTGTAGTCCCAGCTACTCAGGAGGCTGAAGTGGGAGGATCACTTGAGCCCAGGAGTTTGAAGTCATAGTGAGCTGTGATCACACCACTGCACTCCAACCTGAGTGACAGAGGGAGACTCCATCTCAAAAAAAAAGTCAATAACCTTTAAAACATCCACCAAAATTTTCACATGCAAATTTCCCTCCACTTTTACAACTTTCCCTTTACTGTTCTCAATGTTAGCGTTTTCTATCATCACTTTTATTGTGAAATTCCACATTATGAAATCTGACATACATACATTTCTCTAGATACTTACAGTTAGATAATGCCACCAACTAACCATAACCAATGTGCATGCACCACTGTTATTTCTTTACAAAAGCAAGGAGCGATATGATTGATGATCTCACATCTACTTTTTGGTCTCACAGTCTCACAGGGATGACAGTTCTGTGAACAATGACATTTGCACGCACTGCACAGCACAGATGTACAACTCAACAACAGGTTGCTGGTTTGGGTACCTAAGACCTTCAGCAGGTTGAAGACAAGGAGGCTTTCCTTGCAAAGCCCTATGGTTGATATTCCAACCTAACAAATGGGGCCTTAGCCTATTCTATCATTGCACTTTACTGCTGCAATCTAAATCAGCAATCCATTCTGCCAGTTCCCTGTACAACCTGGCACAACCTCTTTTATTCCCATCCCGATATACACTGCATTATCATTTTTTAACAAATCACCAAACCACAGGGCTTTATAATCAGAAATGTAGATAATAAAACTCTTGAATTAACAAATACACTAAGCACTTTCTGTGTGCCAGACACTGCACTACATGCTTTCCATGTGTCATACATAGATCTTTTTCAAAAGAAGAGTAAATGAATGAAAGAGTAAAAAATGTAATTTTTCAATTTATTTAAAAGGAAAATCACCTTAGAAATTATACATTCTCTCTCTCAATCATTCATTCAATGAATATTTATTTTATTTAATGCCTATTAGACACTAAGTTTTGCTCTACATGCTAAGAACAAAGTAGTAAACAGGGCAAGTGCTCTAAGCACATTACAGTCTAATGGAGAGAGTTACCACATGGAAGATGGGAAAAAAGGAACTGAAGTGTTGAGTTTCAGGCTAGTAAGGAGGTGCATGGCTAGCAACTTCTGTATATTAAAATAAACTGAAATCAAACAGCATAAGTTTCATCGTTTCAAACACCTAGGCAGAGAATGTTAGTTATTGCTGAATATTTTGTCAAGATAATTTTATTGCTCATCTATGACTGACAGGTGCCAGCAATTTTATATTGTACAGAAGAACAACAAAGGCAGAAGAGGAAATTGACACAGAATGAGCCCCCAACCAGTGGCCCAGAACTCTGCCAGATGTTTTTATGTTCATTATCTTAGTCAATATCCACTGACCTTCACAACCACTTTCTAAATGTGATGTTTCCTCCATATTGCAAATAAGGGAAATTGGTGCACTCTAGAGTTTAGGTAACTTTTCTGAGACAATCTGCTAGTGGGTGGCAGACATGAGATTAAACCCCAGGACTCTCACTCCACACTCTCCATTGGAGATATAGTGAATGGGAGAGCACAAGCCTCATCTAACCCCCAGCAATTCTCATTTTTGCCATGCCAGAAATATAAATTTTTAGATGAAATCTCTTCATTTTTTCAATTAGCAATAATTCAAAAAAATTAAAATTACTATGCAGGTCAAACAAAACATATTTGTAATCAAATGTTGAAGTCATTGGTTCATTGGTTTGAAAACTCTGCTTGGCAGTGTTTTTCTCCACTGAGATTACCCTGCTGAGCTGGGTTGGCACACACTATAATAAAGGGTACCAAAAGGCCGTGCAAGAAGCATATTTAGCTGAGATCAGACATAAGCTTATTTTCAGGGTGTAGAATGTGAAGGAGAAAGAGACTAAGTATGTTACAGATGATACCAAATTGGATGGGTGAGGCTGAGTCCTGGAAGTGTAAAACGGAAATTTTAATTACCTATTTCCAGATTTGATGTTGTACATTTTTTTAACATTTTAATGTTTCTAAAACCTGTATCTTATCATCAATGTCAAATAAAAATTATTTACCTGTGCCATTTGTCTCCTATTTTTTGGTTATATAGGCCAAAGGTTTATTTTACTGTTTTATATAAAAATTAATTTTTGGTTTTATGGATCAACTTTGCTGTTTGTTTCCCATTTTAATAATTTCTTTTATCTTTACTAATTATACTTATTAATGTCAACTTTGTTATTAATTTGCTAGCTTCTTAAGTTGAAAGCTTAGTTCATTTTATAGTATATGTTTCTAAATAAAATACATATAAAGATCTACATTTTTCCCTGGGCCTCACATGGGTGGCCTTTCATAGGTTCTAATATAAAGGGCTTTCATCTGTTATTTTTTAGTTTTTAGTTTGTAACTTCTAAATAAAAAATTTAAAGTAAAATCAGAAGCACTTTAAATTTTATTTATTGTATAATTCTTTGTTGTCAATGTGGCCTATATAATATCAACTTTTTGAAATGTATTAAAATTTCCTTTTTGCTTAGTATTTGAGTTAACTTGGTAAAACTTTCCAAGTATATTTTTAAATAATGTCATTCTCCACTTGTATTTATATTTGCACACAATCACATGTGTATGTGTGTACTTGTAAATTGTGTTAGTTCTATCTTCTGTAGCCATACTCATATTTGTCTAATTGATTCATTTGTTTCTGAAAGAGGTATCTTGAAGACTTAACTACAATTTGAATTAGTTTCTCCCTATAATATTGTACAAATACTTGCACAAATAAGGAAGTACTCCTCTCTTTTATAAGTTTTTGACATATACATACACACACATATAAGTTATGCTGACTATCATACCTTCTTTAGTAATTAATTCTTTCATCAATCTATTTTCCCCCTTTCTCTTTCCCTTTAAATGTCTTTTGCATTGAAATCCATTTTACCTTAAATTAATATTGCTATACAAGCTTTCTTTGTTACATGCCTTGATATATTTCTTCTACTTCTTAAATTCATTTTTGATATTTTGAATATAAAATACTTGATTATAAAAAAGAATATATGTAGACATCCATAAGTAATGAAACATAAATATAAACATAAATGAACCCCCAATCCAAATAATAAAAAAGAATATTACTAATAATGTTGAAACTTCCTGTGTACTTCTTGCCAATCTGTGGTCATCCACCATACCATCTCTCAGGGGCAGATACTATGTAAGTTTGTTTCTCATCATTCTCTTCTCCTTTAACTTGTGGGATCTGACACTGTCTCCAGGTAGATGATGTCAGAATTGAATTGGAGGACAACCAGCTGGTGTCCGCTGCAGAACTGATTGCTTGTTTATTGGTGGGGAAAAAAATTCCACATTTGGTCTGTGTTTATTGCTGTGGTATGAGACCAGAGGAAAAACAGTTTTTTTCAACTCAGTACCATATAATATCAAATTGTTTCTCCAACTAGTTGTACAAATATGTACTGGTTCTAATTGTTCCATATCCTAACCAATATTTTTTGGTTTTTTTGCTCTGCCTGCTACTGTCTTATTTTGAATTTAATTTGCATTTCCTTGATTTACTAATGAGAGCAAGTATCTTCATATGCTGACTGGCCATCAGCATAGGTTATTCTGTAAAATACTTGTGCATGTCCTTTCCCATTTTCCTACTGTAGTTTGCTTTACTATAAAGAGTTATTTATCTGTCCTAGATATTCTTTCTGGATTGTATGTATTGCAAAGATTCTCTCCCTTGGAGCCTTCCCATTATTTTGTTTTTCTTATGATACCTAAATGAATGGAACTAATTCTTTATGTACTATACTTATCAAGACCTTGCTTTACTGTTAGTACTCTTTGGGTCTTGTTTTTGAAAATCTTCCCTCATCTAAGGTCATGAAGATGTTCTTCTATATTGTCTTCTTAAAAATGTTAGAGATTTGTCATTTTTATTTAAGTCTCTTATTAATCTTGAACTGATTTTTGTATACGGCAAGAGGTAAAAGTCAATTTTCTTTTTTTCAATGTGATAGCACCAGTTACAGATAAGTCCATAGTTTCATCACCAATCTACACTAATAGTAGTAGTATTAATAACAATAACAATAGCAGCTAACTTTATACATTGCTTACTACATGCCAGTCACAGTTCTAAGTGATTTACATGTAATGCCAGCTCTCTGAGCTCTCTAATGTTTTGGTATAAAGGGAAACCTATCAGAGTAACAGCCTATTTCTCAGCAGAAACCCTACAAGCTAGAAGGGATTGGCGTCCTACTTTTAGCCTCCTTAAAAAAAGCACTTATCAGCCAAGAATTTTGTATCCAGTGAAACTAAGTTTCATAAATGAAGAAAAGATACAGTATTTTCCAGACAAATAAATGCTGAGGGAATTTGCCATTAACAAGCCAGCACTACAAGAACTGCTAAAAGGAACTCTAAAGCTTGAAACAAATCCTTGAAACACACCAAAGTAGAACCTCCCTAAAGCATAAATCTCACAGGACCTATATAAAGTAACACAATAAAAAATAAAATACAATAAAATAAAAAGATATTCAGGCAACAAATAGCATAATGAATAGAATAGTACCTCACATTTCAATACTTACATTGAATGTAAATAACCTAAATGCTCTACTTAAAATATACAGAATGGAATAAGGGATAAGAATTCACCAACCAAGTTTCTGCTGTCTTCAGGAGACTCAACTAAAACATAAGGACTCACATAAACTTAAGGCAAGGGGTGGAAAAAGATATTCCATGCAAATGGACACCAAAAACGAGCAGAAGTAGTTATACCAGACAAAACAGACTTTAAAGCAACAACAATTAAAAAGACAAAGAGGGACATTATATAATAATAAAACGACTAGTCCAACATGAAAATATCACAATCCTAAACATATATACATGTAACACTGAAGCTCCTAAATTTATAAAACAATTACTATTAGACCTAAGAAATTAGATAGATGGCAACACAACAATAGTGGGAGACTTTAATACTCCACTGACAGACTTAGGTCATCAAGACAGAAAGTCAACAAAAAAACAACAGACTTAAACTATACCCTAGAACAAATGGACTTAACAGATATTTACAGAACATTCTATCCAACAATTGCAAATACACACTCTATTCATCAGCACATGGAACATTCTCCAAGATAAACTATATGATACGGCACAAAAAAGTCTCAGTAAATTTAAGAAAATCAAAATTATATAGAGTACTCTCTCAGACCACAGTGGAATAAAATTGGAAATCAGCTCCAAAAGGAACCCTCAAAATCATGCAAATACATGGAAATTAAATTAACTGCTCCTGAATGATCATTGGGTCAACAATGAAATCAAGATGGAAATTTAAAAATTATTTGAATTCAATGATAATAGTGATACAACCTATCAAAACTTGTGAGATGCAACAAAAGTGGTACTAAGAGGAAACTTCATGGCATTAAATGCCTACATCAAAAAGTCTGAAAGAGCACAAATAGACAATCTAAGATCATACCTCGTGGAACTGGAGAAAGAAGAACAATCTAAATCCAAATCCAGCAGAAAAAAAAAAAGAAATAACAAAGATCAGAACAGAACTAAATGAAATTGAAACAAATAAAACAAAATACAAAAGATAAATGAAACAAAAAGGTGGTTCTTTGAAAAGATAAATAAATTTGATAGGCCATTAGTGAAATTAACCAAGAAAAGAGAAGATCCAAATAAGCTCAATTAGAAACAAAATGGAGGATATTACTACTGATATCACAAAAATACAAAAAATTATTCAAGGCTACTATGAATAGCTTGATGTGTATAAACTTGAAAACCTAGAGGAGATGGATAAATTCCTAGAAATATACAACCCTCCTAGAAGAAAGTAGGAAAATATAAAAACTTTGAACAGACCAATAACAAATACCAAGATTGAAATGGTAATTTAAAAACTGCCTTTGGGAGGCCAAGGAGGGGCAGATCACCTGAGGTCAGGAGTTCAAGACCAGCCTGGCCAACATGGGAAAATCTGTCTCTACTAATAAAAATACAAAAATTAGCTAAGCATGGTACCAGGCACCTGTAATCCCAGCTACTCAGGAGGCTGAGGCAGGAGAATCACTTGAACCCAGGACTAGAGTTTGCAGTGAGCCGAGATTGTGCCATTGCACTCCAGCCTAGGTGACAAGAGCAAAACTCCAACTCAAAAAAAAAAAATTATGAATAAAAGGAAGTCCAGGACCAGAAAGATTCACAGCTGAATTATATCAGACATTCAAAGAATTGGTACCAATCCTATTGACACTACTCTACAGGCTAGAGAAAAAAGGGAATCCTCCCTAAATCATTCTATGAAGCTAGCATCACCCTAATACCAAAACCAGGGAAGGACTTAACAAAAAAAGAAAACTACAGACCAATATCACCGATGAATATAGATGCAAAAATGCTCAACCAAATACTAGCTAACTGAATCCAATAGCATATCAAAAAGATAACCCACCATGATCAAGTGAGTTTCATACCAGGGACGCAGGGATGGTTTAACATCCACAAGTCAATAAATGTGATACACACATAAACAGAATTAAAAATAAAAATCACATTATCATCTCAATAGATGCAGAAAAAGCAATTGAGCATTTTATAAAATCCCACATCCCTTTATAATTCAAACCTTCGGCAAAATTGGCATAAAAGGGACACATCTCAAGGTAATAAAAGCCATCTGTGACAAATCCACAGCCAACATTATACTGAATGAGGAAAAGTTGAAAGCACTCCCCCAGAGAACTGGAACAAGACAAGGATGTCCACTCACCACTTCTATTCAACATAGTACTAGAAGTCCTAGACAGAGCAATTAGACAAGAAAAAGAAATCAAGGGCATCCAAACTGATAAAGAAAAAGTCAAACTGTCACTGTTTGCTGATGATATAATCATACACCTAGAAAACCCTAAAGAATCATCCAAAAAGCTCCTAGAACTGATCAATGAATTCAGCAAAGTTTCAGGATACAAAATTAATGTACACAAATCAGTAGCTCTGCTATACACTAATAGCAACCGAGCTGAGAATCAAATCAAGAACTCAACCCCTTTTACAATAGTCGCAAAAAAAATAAAATACTTAGGAATATATCTAACCAAAGAAGTGAAAGACCTCTATAAGGAAAACTACAAAACACTGCTGAAAGAAATCATAGATGACACAAACAAATGGAAGCACATCACATGCTCATGGATGGGTAGAATCAACATTGTGAAAATGACCACACTGCCAAAAGCAATCTACAAATTCAATGCAATTCCCATCAAAATACCAACATTATTCTTCATGGAACTACAAAAAGCAATCTCATAATTCATATGGAACCAAAAAAGAGCCCACATAGACAAAGCAAGACTAAGCAAAAAGGACAAATATGGAAGCATCACATTACCCAACTTCAAACTATACTATAAGGCCACAGTCACCAAAACAGCATAGACCAATGGAACAGCATAGAAAATCCAGAGATAAAGCCAAATACTTATAGCCAACTGATCTTCAACAAGGCAAATAAAAACATAAAGTGGGGAAAGGATACTCTATTCAACAAGAGGTGTAGCTTATACTAATTACCTCTTAGTTTTACTAGCCTCATACAACAAGCTGTCTTCTGAAATAAATGGTGCTGGGATAATGGGCAAGCCACGTATAGAAGAATGAAACTCATCTTACCTTATATAAAAATCAACTTGAGCTGGATCAAAGACTTAAGTCTAAGACCTGAAACCATAAAGATCCTACAAGACAATATTGAAAAAACCCTTCTAGACATTGGCTTAGACAAAGACTTCATGACAAAAACTCAAAGGCAAACACAACAAAAACAAAGAGAAGTAGATGGGGCTTAAACTAAAAAGTTTCTGCACAGCAAAAGAAATAATCAGCAGAGTTAACAGACAACCCACAGAGTGGGAGAAAATCTTCACAATCTATATATCCAGCAAAGGACTAATATCCAGAATATATAAAGAACTCAAACAAATCAGCGAGAAAAACAATTTCATCAATATGTGGGATAACAACATGAACAGACAATTCTCAAAAGAAGATACACAATTGACCAACAAGCATATAGAAAAATGCTCAACGTCACTAATTATCAAGGAAATGCAGATCAAAATCACAATGCTATAGCACCTCACTCTTGCATGAATGGCTATAATCAAAAAATAGATGTTGGCACAGATGTGGTAAAACGGGAACACTTTTACACTGTTGATGGGAATGTAAACTATTAGTACAACCACAGTACACAACACAGTGTGGAGATTCCTTAAAGAACTAAAAATAGATCTACATTTGATCCAGCAGTTCCACTACTAGGTACTTACCCAGAGGAAAAAAAGGCATTATATGAGAAAGATACTTGTACATACATGTTTATAACAGCACAATTTGCAATTGCAAAAATATGGAACCAGCCCAAATGCCCACCAATCAACAAGTGGATAAAGAAAATGAGATAAATAGGTAGATAGATAGATGATAGATAGATAGGTAGATAGATAGATAGATAGATAGATAGATAGATAGATAGATAGATACCATGGAATACTACTCAGCCATAAAAAGGAACAAAATAATGGGATTTGCAGAAACCTGAATGGAATTGGAGACTATTATTCTAAGTGAAGTAACTCAGGAGTGGAAAAACCAAACATTGCACATTCTCAATCATAATTGAGAGCTAAGCTATCAGGACGCCAAGGTATAAGAATGATACAATGGACTTTGGGGACTCAGGGGAAAAGTTAGGAGAGGGGTGAGGGATAAAAGACCACACATTGAGTACAGTGTATACCATTTGTGTGATGAATGTACCAAAATCTCAAAAAATTACCACTAAAGAACTTATTCATATAACCAAACACCACCTGTTCTCCAAAAAACATATTGAAATAAAAAATAAATTTAAAAAAATAAACATAACAATCACCTATTAAGCACTTGAAAAAATATAATAATATGTTTTGGTGTGTAATACCAACTCTGTGAGAAGTCAGTCATGGCTCTGTCTTCCATTCCACTGGGCTATTTCTCTACAATCTAGTTTTAATTGTTACATATTTATAACAATTCTTGATATCTAATAAGGCAATTCTCCCTCCCCTAGTTTATTTTTCTTCAGGAATATCTTGGCCATTCCTGGCTTTTTGTTCTCCCATCTAAACTTCAGAATTTTTTTCTAGTTCCATTTGGGAAAAAAAAAAAAAGCATTCACTCAAGTGAAAATGCATGAACTCTAAAATTAATGGGAAGAATGACCATCTTTAATAGTAAGTCTTCAAATATAAATGTAATTTATTTTTCAACTTTTTAGGTTTTTTTCAATGTATTTTAATATAAAGTTTTATAATATTTTATGTAAAAGTTATATCTTTTGATTTTTTAGATTTTGTAAATGATATATTATTACATTTTCTGTTTCTTGCTGTTATATGAACTGGAATTGATTGTATACATTGATTTCTTATTTAGATTAAATAAATTAAGTTTAGATTTTTACCTTAGATTTAGAGTTCTACCTTCATCTATTAGTGTGGTAAATGAATTGATTTCTTCATGTCAACCTGCCCCTGCATTCCTGAAATAAACTTAACATGATAAATTTGGTTTACTAGATTTGCATTTAGGATTTTTGTATCAATGTCCATGAATGAAATTGGCCTATAACTTTCCTTTTCTGCACTGTCCTTTTAATTTTTGATATCTATATTATGCACTAATTGATTTTCTAATGTTAATCTCTTCTTCCTTTACTGAGATAAACTCAGAGTTCTGGATTTACTTATTAATATTTTGAATCAGTTTTTTTTCTATTGATGTTCATGAAATTGTCTATAACTTTTCTCTCATGTTTTCTCTCATTGGTTTTGATATCAAGATTATACTTGCATCACAAATAACTTGAGACGAAGGGAAGGTACATCAGTTATCTGTTGATGCATTCACAGCATTTTTCCATAGCAATTCTAAAATCTTGCTAAGCTAATGTTGTCAGGTCAACTCCATGCCCTCCCCTGGGAAGGTGTCCTTAATTAGACTACAGTTTTACTATCCAGGGGTGGTTCCCAATCTGCTGTTCTTCATAGTTTTTTGCTCTACCCACTGGTTCTACCATGAATCCTGGCTCTGTCCTTTGAGATGTGATTCCTTTTCCACCACACCGTAGGTTTCTTGGAAAAAACATAGATTGCACTGGCAGCTGAGTAAATTTCTCAGCCTGCCTTCAGTCCATAGAAAGTTAGGGGCCCAGAGGCCATTTTGGAATTTTACCAATCTCAGACCACTTAATTTCTGGTTGATAAAGCTTTTTCATACAACTCACTTAAGAACTTCCTGGACCTTTTATAAATCTAATTACATTTAAATGCATTTGCTGAAACTTATACCCACAGTTGTTTTCAAGACATCTCCCTCTTCCTCTCTCTATATCAATGTCTACTTTGGGTGTGTCAAACTGCTGTGGGACACCACAATGATGAGGTCTCAACAAACAGTCTTGGGCACAACTTCAAATTTATCTATGCCTCCAGGTTCCATTTTATTTTTAACACCTTTTGCCAAATGGAGACACTAGAGAACTTATTTTATTTTTCTTTTATTTCATTTTATTTATTTATTTATTTATTTGAGATAGGGTCTCACACTGTTGCCCAGGCTGGAGTACAGAGGCACAATCATAGCTCTCCACAGCTCAACCTCCTAGGCTCAAGCAATTTGCCCACTTCAGCCTCCCAAGAGGCTGGGACCACAAGTGTTCACCACCATGCCCAGCTATTTTTTATTTTTATTTTTTTGTAGAGACAGGTCTGTCTGTGTTGCCCAGGCTATTCTTTGGCTCCTGGAATCAAGGGATCCTACCACCTCAGCCTCCCAAAGTGCTAGAATAACAGGCATGAGCTGCTGCCTCCGGCCCATTTTATTTTCTCACCCAGCCAGTTCTGGTCTCTTTATGTGCCCTATAAATTATGCTTGCAAACTCGCCAGTTCTTTCTTAAACTCATTTATTTCTTGCCATAGTGTATTATCCACACTTTGGGGCAGTTGGCTGACTCTCCAACATTCTGCCTGGAAACAAACTTAACCAAATTCAAACATCTGTTGGGTCTATTTTCCCCTTAGGAAAATTAATGCAGGCAATAGTGCTGCTAGTTGCTTTATTACATAATATATGTCACCCTTATCCAGCCTCCAATAACAATGTTATCACCACTTTTCCAGCTTTTGCAGCCAGTTTGCTTGCCATTTTCTTAGCCTCTGCTTATAGCCCAGTTCCAAAACTAATATTACATACTTTAGGTTTTTGCTAAAATAGCACTCAATTTCTAGGTACCAATTTTTCCATCAGGTAACTATTGCTACGTAACAAACCACCCTAAAACTCAACAACTTAAAATAATAAGTCTTTTTTATTGCTTGGAAGTTCATGGGTCCACTGAGAATTTCTGTTGATTTAGGCCAGATGTAGCCAAACTTGTCCAAGCTCACTGATAGGTCTGTGCTTAACAGACAAATCAGCTGAGGACCAGATCATCTAGGATGTCCTTACTAGCCTGACCAGCAGTTGTTTGGCTATGAGCTGAAGTGACAGGGATGATTGGATTACCAGTTTTCCACATCTAACAGGCTAGCTTGGGCTTGTTTGCACAATGGTGTCAGGGGTCCAAAAAGCATGGAAGCATGAAAGAGCTGTGAAAGCACAGGCTGACCACTGGCACACCATCACTTCCACCACATTCCAATCACCAAAGCAAATCATAAAACTGAGTCAGATGCAAGAATTAAAGAAACAGACACCACCTCTTGATGGGAGAAGCTACAAAGTCATATTGCAAATGGCATAGATTTAGGAAGGAATGAACAATTAGAAAAGGAATTCTTTTTTACAATCAATTTGATAATTCTAAATTTTCTGGAGAAGTTTGCCTAAGACTAGAAAAATCAATTCTCTAAATGGATAGTATAACTCAGCCATAAAAGAAGTGTTAACTCCCTGTTAATGTACTTATTAAAATATTAATTTTATTTCTTTAATGACTATGCAGGTTCTCTATTTCTTCTTAGATTATTATTATCTTATATAAAGGTTTATATAAAGTTATATTTATACAAAAGATTTTTAATGTTATATTATTCTAGGATATTTTCATTTTACCTGTTTTCAAATTTATTAACATAAAGTTTTAATATATCTTTGTCATTCTCATCTCTGTGTCTGTAGTTATGTCTTACTTTTCATTCCTAATATTATTCACTTGCACCTTCAGTCCTTCTTTCATTTATTCTTTCCTTGTTCCTATTGTTTTTTTAATCACCTTTGGCAAAGGTTTTGTTATTGTATTCATCTTTTCAAAAATATAACTTTTGGTTTAGTGAGTTTTTCTGTTTATTTTCTATGTTATTAATTTCTACTCTTACCTTTATTTCTCCCTAATAACCTTTTGCTCCTTATCTCCCTAATAATATTAATTATATACATTGTAAAGCCTTGCTGTCATGGCTTTATTAGCTGTTTCCTTGGATGTAAATTCTTCTAATATTAATTAAGCTTTTTAACTCTTCTTCTTGATTACAATTTTCTTTAAATGTTGAATGACTTTTGATTTTTTTCACTCATCTTAATAAATCAGATTTCCTGTTAAATTACCTTCTATTCTCGTTCCACACAATAGCTCGTCTCTTAAACATATAGATTCTTCTGTCTTGGTCACCACCTTGTCTCTCTAACAAAACTCCTTTACCCAATGTAAGTACTCAGAGGCAGGACAGACCCAATAAAAAGAGAGAAAACACCAATTTTAAACACCTGGATGTTGTTACTATGATATCTCATCTAACAACCCCACCATCAACCATGCACCCACTTTCTGTAGGCACAATCCATCGTACAAGGTCCTGAGCTACAATTTCCTTAATGTGATCCCATCTGCTTTACTTCTTTTTAGAATTCTTCCCTGCTCTGCCCCTCTTTAATTTATTCTCCTTATTTTTGAAGATGGTTACATATTTATATTGTTTCTTAAATTTCTAGGGATTTATTTCAGGAGGAGAAATCTATAGTTTGTACTCAGTTCACCATCTTGAAACACAAGTCACTGCAGCTCTCCTAGGAAAGCCAGAACTTCACTAACCTGGAGGGACCAGCATCTCAATAGGACTTGAAAATCTCATTTCAGAATTATAACAGGGAATAGCAATCAAAATTCATGATAATAATCTTAAGTCATTACAAAAAATGTTTTAAATCTTTCTTATATTCTGCTGAGAAAGACAGGAAACTATGTAACACATCTTGGAAAGCATCCTATTTCTCTTTTTATTTGTGATATTTCCATCTTCCCTATTCCTATCAGCCAAAAATATACTCAAATCTCTGTATCCAAAAAAGACCTTATCTACTTTTTCCTCAGATTTCTGTCCCCAGTTCTTTCCTTTCTGTCACCACCACCAGACTTCATAAGTGTTGCGGAAAGTGACTTCACAATTCTATCCCTAGCCCAGTGAATGTTGGTTTCTGCTTCTGTTGTCTTACTGAAACTTGTCTTAAATGTCATTAAAAACTGCCCGGTTGCCAAAATCATCAGCTTGTTTTTTGGTTTATTTCATTACATCTTCATTTCCACTGGTAATTCCTATCAACCAGTTAGGATCAGTAGCTTTTCCTCTTTGTGTTCACAGCATGTCACAACAGCCTTGAGACTTTGAACAGCACATGTCTCACACTCCTGTATATACTTCCCCAGCATTATCTCTTACTAGATAAGTTACTTTTAGCCAGTGCCTTCACCTTTTGGTGCTTCACTTTCTCATCCATAAATGGGGATGCAATGAGTTACTTTACTTCATAGGTTTTCATGAAGATTAAATGAGTTAGCACATGTACAGCAGTTAGCGAGCACTTGAATATAAGTTATTAGTAATAGTAGCAGCATACCTGATAACAAGTACGTCTTTCTACTATATTACTACCTCTCAGAGGAAATAATTCTGTCTTTCTCAACTTTAGAGCTTTCAGATAATATAGCAAAGTGGCTATATAGAGAATCAATGCAAAAGGAAGTCATGGAGACTTCTATTCAAGATGATACTGCAACTGAGGATGTGCTGCAATCTCCCACACTTTCAAATGTTTCTTCAATTGAATTCATCTGAGATTTGTATAAAGCTTATAAAGCCATGGCTCTTGTATTCCAGCTCTGGAGTGATACCGTTTTTAAAGAAGGGTGACAAAAGCAGAAATGTCTATCTTTATAACACTCTCCAAGTTTCAATGGGGCTGAAAAACATGGTCCAAAGCAACGTTCATTTAAATTTTCATATCTTCTCTAATCTCCTAGGTTTGTTTTGTTCTTCTACCACAAATAAACTCTCATGCACACCATCCTAGTTAGACGTCACCATCCTGGTCGCCACTTCCTCTCTGTTCCTCTCAACACAGTCCAAGAAGTCTTATCACTTTACCACAAGATCCTTGAGGGTGTGAGCCTCCTCTTCTACTTTCACTGATTTTGCCTTAAGAATAAACCCATGTATCTTTTTGTACTTTTCCCTTCTTAGAGAGCAGGAGAAGAAGAAATAAGTGAACTTGTTTGTTAATTTTTATCTTGTCAAGCTTAGAATAAGTATTTCTGAGATATATTAGAGATTTCTAAAACATGTGCTTGTTTTCTACTCAAAACAGCCACTTGTACAATATTCTTTTTTGCTGGACCAAGGATAAATTTCACTTACTAAGAATCTCGGGCCTACATTTTTCCTGAGAATTAGGTTCACCGTGTACCAATTACTCTTATCTCCTACCTGAGTTCAATGACACAGAACACTCACAGAACAACTTAGGTGAAGCAACTTCATACTCATACACAGGCAGCAGGGAACAACAGAAGCACAAGATTTATGGCAGGATGATCCCCAAGGCTCAGAAAAGTTTCTGAGGGTGGATAAAGTCTTGTCTGCAAATACCCTACATCTCACTGCAGCTAAGGGACCCTGAAAACCCAATACCCTGGGTTTTATATCCGGGGACAATTGCACTCACTGAGCTAAAGCATTACAGGTCATTCTGTGCTAGGAGGGACCGAAGTGAAGCCCAGCCAGTTCCTCTTTATCTCAGAATATTGCATTTCCAGCATATTCTACAGTTATTCTTGAGAACTGCAAGCAAAAAAGGGGGAAAAGCTGAGTCACCAAGGTCCATCCAGAGACCTGTCCTGCTCTTCCTTGTCTACTTAAGATGTTGTCACTTATGGCTCTAAAACAGAGCCCCTTAGAATATAAAGGCTTTTGACACTTATAAGACATTTTCTGGAAGCAAAACTGGCTTCTTGAAATTTGTCAAAAGTCAATATAAAACCTTCCATGCCTGTTTTAGTGTGCTAAAATTGCCACATTTGCTGCACCAGGAAAAGGAAACTTTTAACTCATTATTTACCATTCTAGCTATGAAAACAGCACATAGCACACATGATAAAAGAATTATTAGCAAAATATTTATTAAAAAACTAACACTGAATATTTCCTCTGATGTCTGCCTGGGTATGCGGTACCCAGATCAACCAATCAATCATTGCTTAAAGGTTGAGGCTTATATGTAGACCTTAGAAACTGCATTGTGGTTTTCCTCTTTCATCTGAACCCATCTATCTTCTTTCTTTAGGAAATTCCCTACAGATTCAAGGGTATTTCTTATGTATTACTTTATTAAATCAAATAAATAAACAATCTAGGAAAATCCTCTGTGCAGCCATTTGTTCTTTAGGTTTTCTTTGTCTGATTTTTAAAATAATCTGCTTTGAAACTTTCATCAGGATGCTGACGATTATTTGACCCAAACAGCTCTAAAAATGCAATTTTTAAGATGCTTAAATAGCCCATTCATAATGCAGAGAAAACAACCCACCTGAATCTGATGTTTCCTCTCCTTTTCTGTGATCTTTCCTCAGTTCACAAATGTAAACTGAAGAACTACTCTGTTCACAGAACTTTGACTTTGTTACTTTAAAACACTGCATTATTTATTTGTTTTTCTACTTTCAATCTAAAGCATATGATAATAAGGGAATAATTCTGAAAGTTTATCATTTGAACTAAACATGAAGAGACGACTGAATTTCTAATCATTTTCCCAAGGGGGAAGAAAGTAGCTTTTAAGGCAGTTAGTAAAAGAAGCCACCAGCAGGGTATATACTGTGTTTCTCTTGGAAATTAACTTTTCTTTTTCCAAGTTTATACCTCAAAAACTGCTAGTCTGCTCCTTCATCTGTGGCTTAAAAGTGCAGAAAAGATGAAGCTAATAATACCCTGCACTTGTTCAGCAGGGATGCTGTAAGCTCCATCTCGCAGACCATCTTTCTGAATACAGTGAGAGGGTGACAGCCTCAGTCCTGCTCTCCTGACCAAAGCTGTTGTTTCTTAACTATATTCCTTTCAGCAGTTCCTTCAGTTGTCACAGCAATGTCTTACTGCCGTATCAGCCAGGTCAGCTAAATGGGGATCTACATGTGTCTGTTTTTAAATTATATTTAGTTCCCATACTGTCAAAAACATCTAGTTAAGTTGCCTAAATAGCAGCTTAACTTTCAAGCATTTGAATCAGTTGCCATGGTAACGGATGTTCAAAAACAGGGACGTACAATTTTCTATTAAACTGTTTTTCTCCACTTCCCAGAAACTTCATGTTTATATGCTCTGTCCTCCTGGGGGTAGGGGTGGGGGACAGCTATCAAGGCATAAGCAAAATTCAATCTTTTTTACCCCTTTATATTATAACATTTTTAAAATTAAAATCTTCACATTGGACTAAAACAGTCTGGCCATAACAGAATGTTATTTCATATAAGACCTGAAAATATTGAAATAATGGTCATTGTAACTGAGAAGGAGAGGAAAAGAAAAGCATTAGGATCTGTTGCCTGTCCTCCAACTGCACTTCAGATAAAATTAAAACTACATGACTCCATTGACTGGTCATCTTGAAACAAAGAACAAAAACTTAATCACATATCTAGACAGGGCAATTAAAGTCAAGACCACAGAAATCTAATTCTCCAAGCACATCCATGCATAATAACCATTTTTGGAACTGTGGTCTATACTGAAAAGACTCTGTGTCTGTATAGAATCTGCACTTTTTAATTATGAGACATTTCACATAAAGAAGACGTTGGGGGCAGGAACAAATCCAACAAACCAGAGAAGAACTTACCCTCTCCACAGACTCTGAAACTAGGAGGTTTCTACCTTCTTTGCAGAAAAAAAATAGTACTTTTCCAAGAATTCCCTGCAAGACTGTTCCCTGAAAAGGCATGTGGTGAAACAGAACAAGTATGATGAGTTATAGAATAGGCAAAACTAGTTGAAATAGCAGCTCTGCCTCTTACCCAGGGTGTGATGCCAGGCACCTTCTTCACTGTCTCTGCACCTCATCCCCACTTTGAGAGAAAAATATCTACCTGAAATGAATTTTCATTTAATAATCCATTGAGATCCCTTATGAAAAACATCCAGCTCAGCTAGATCTTAGTAAATGTTCATTCGTTTTTGCTCTGTCATCCCCATCATGAATCCCTGTGTTTTAAAGCAAGAAGTTCTGTCACCCAGTGGCTCTTGCAACTTGTCCGGTTTCTTGGATGGATCACAGAGGCCTACGTAACCACACCTTTGCTAAAATGCTATAAACTGCTCAAGGGCTAACACTCATGGTCTGTAAGTGAACCTCAGCTAGTCAGAGAACTATATAGGCGACCACAGGATCTCTCACAATTTAGGAGAATTTGTCCCTTTTTACAGTCACAAACAGAAAGATTAGAATAACAGAATGACTTCTGGGTAAGTTCAGATCCTCTGAGAAGGAGACACCAAGATGGATTAAATGCTCAAAAAAAGCTTATTAGGGGAAACATCTGTGGGAGATGTGAGAAAAGACACATCTGAGCCTGAGGGAAGGAGAGAGTAAAGGACGAAGAAAGGGTGGGTGAAAGCTTCCAAGACTGGCATGCAGTCTAAGAAAATATCTAGAACTTGAGGGAGTCCTCAAGCTAAAGTTGGCCATAAAAGGGATCCCGTGTTTCCCAGGAAAGGCTCATCTTAGTCTGTCTGCCATACTTGGTCACTAGCTGAGAGCAGCCCTTGGAAAGCATGGCCTTACCACAGATCTAAACACTGAATTATCACAGCTGCCACTGCTTTTTAATTAGTGATATGGTTTGGACATTTGTCCCCTCCAAATCTCATGTTTAAATATAATCCCAGTTTTGCAGGTGGGGTCTTGTAGGAGGTGCTTAGATCCTCGGAGTATATCCCTCATGATACATCCTCGGAGTATATCCCTCATTCATCATCTTTGTGATGAATGTGTTCACTGGAGACCTGGTTGTTTTAAATGTGTGGCACTTCCCCCTGCTTTTGCTTGCACTCTCACCACATGAGGGACTGCCCCTGCTTCACCTTCTGCCATGATTGTAAGCTTCCTGAGGCCTCACCAGAAGCAGATGCTGGCACCATGCTTCCTGTACACCCTGCAGAACATGAGACAATTAAACCTTTCTTCTTAATAAATTGTCCCACCTCAAATATTTCTTCATAGCAATGTAAAAATGGCCTAACACAAATAGGCTGCAATTTTCTACAGTTATAGATACAACTTTCTACGGTTATAGACACAACTTTCAATGAAAACTTAGATATTTCAAAAAGGAACAGTGAGCAGAGATTGCACCATTGTATTCCATCCTGGGCAACAAGAGGGAAACTCTGTCTCAAAAAACAAAACAAAACAAAACACAAAACAAAAATGGAAATAACATTCAGCTTTCTGTACCATCTTTAGATGGATTAGCATACCTGAGTCTTAAACTCCACTGTGTCTACCCTTGAGTAGACATGCCAAAGAGTCAGATATTATGAATGTGATTAAATGTCTCAAAAAACTTAGATATTTCAAAAAGGAACACTTAGATAAAGCCACACTGCAAATTAACAGGGTCTTTATATGAAGCACACTGTGTAGGTAGAGCTTCTGTGGACACTGGCTTTGCTCTACCTGGAGCCCTTGCCATAGCTTGGCTTTACTCATGACTGAGCCATTAACCACTTCTGAGAAGCCTTTTCCCCTGTCATTCTCCATAACCTCTACTGCAAAACGCCTGCCTCCTCAGTAACCTTGAAAGCTGCCCTTTACCCAGAGCCTCCTCCTATATTGCACCATTTTACTGCCATCCACATCTTTCTGAAAAGTTCAATCCAAAGTGGCTTAACTCCAAGGGCACAGGACTTGTAAAGAGTATTAATTGAGGCAGTGCAGTGGCTCACGCCTATAATCCCAACACTTTGGGAGGCCAAGGTGGGCAGATCATGAGATCAGGAGTTCGAGACCAACCTGATCAATATGGTCTCTACTAAACCACCCCCACCCCAAAAAAAAAAAAATAGCCAGGCACGGTGGCACGTACCTGTAATCCCAGCTATTCAGGAGGCTGAGGCAGGGGAGTTCCTTGAACCCGGGTGGCAGAGGTTGCATTGAGCCGAGACCATGCCACTGCACTCCTGCCTGGGTGACAGAGTGGGATTCTGCCTCGAAAATTAATTAATTAATTAATTAAAATTAAAATGAGTATTAATTAAGGCTCGCTGTTCTGATGGATAAATCCCAAAAGCTCAGTGACTTTACACATTGAAATCTATTTTTGTATATACAACCATCCATGTGGGTACATAGCAGGTAACCTTTACACAACAATTCAAGGACCTTTGCTTGGTCAACCTCTAGGGTCTTGGGGACATTCTCTTCCAAACATTGGACAGAACAAAAAAAAATTACTACAGGCCAGGTCAGCACATGGTAATCATCACTTCCACATGTATTTGTGGACAAGAACAAATTGCATGGTCACATCAAACTGCAAGAGACATTGGGAAATGCAGTCCAACTGTGTGCACAGGAGCAAGAGTAAGCAGATTTAGTCAGCACCTCACTATCTCTGCCGAGTAGGGTCCAGTACTGAGGCCTGAGGGTGAAGTCTTGGACTCACTCTACAGTTCTATCTTTCTGTGCAATGGGATCTTCAGTTTTGCCCTTAAAGGTTTCTGAAATTGGCTTCAGAACCTAACCAGAAGAATGGGAGCTGCTTGAGGGATTAGCTTTGGGCACTTGGTAAATGTTTTTGGATGGAGAATTTCTATCAGAAAATGTGTTTTGAGTTATAAACAACCTATTTATAAACACACTTTAGTAAGAAACCCCATCTGTAGATTGGGAACTAAATATATATGTGAGCATAAATGCATATGTCATATTTTGCAACATTTTGAGAGGGTGTGAATTTGTATAAGGTCACTGGTAATTGACTCCCATCCTCTAACAAGCTTCAGTTCCTGTTGTCATGGAGGAGAGGGTCAGAGGCAAGTTAGGAAGCAACTGACCATCATCATCTGGGATGTTCTCTGTGCAATCTACAGTCTGTTGTAGATTTGTTGTAGAACAACTTAATACCATTCAGTTGAATTTCTATGTCTGTGGGCTTTAGAGCAGTATAGACTGGTTAAAAATACTGTCTTCTATTAACCTTCAATAAAGCAACACAATGTTTATGAGAATAAAATTTTTGAACCCCATTTATTGAATTATGGTGAAATGTTATTTCATATTGTTACACATATGCAAATATGCCATTTGAAACATATGCTTGAAGAGAATTAGACTGCTGCCAATCTAATCACTTAGCTCAGGCAACAAACTTTACTTTTTTAAGCTACATCAGAGCTCCCTCTCACTTTTGAAGATGACAAATAGCTTTTTATAATCCCCTAACAACATAATCCTGCATTACATTGTCCATTTTAAAGGACAGCAATATCATGGGCTTCGAAATTTAAGTCAAGACATTTTCGGTCTGCTAAGAAGTTGAATAACACATTTCTGATGAGAAAAAATATATATACATAGACTATCTTCCAGACCCACTTTGCATTATAAAATATTTCCATAACACTTACAGACATGTGGACATAAATGATATTGCATTTGCGATGTCTATATTTATACTCACAAACTGGAACAGGGGTGGCAGAGTCCGGTAAAAAGAGTGCTGATATAGAAATCTAGAGACTTGAATTCTTGACTGACTTCTTGACACACACTAGCTGTGTGACCTAATAAGTCACCTAACTTCCCTGAGTTTTGGTTCCCTCCTTTGTAACATTGAGATTTGGATTAAATGACTTAGTGCATATCAACTATTCTATGTGTTGCACTTAACCATGCAGAATCTCCATTTCTACAGCTAGAGAACTGTTCACTATCTACTCCTTTTTGATCCCAGGGTTATCTTAAGGATCTAAAGAAGAAAAATATTTAGAAAAGAGCTTTGTCAGTTGCAAAGTGCCATACAAATATAATACGTTTCAAAGAAAAATAATCACATTCATAATATCTGACTCTTTGGCATGTCTACTCAAGGGTAGACACAGTGGAGTTTAAGACTCAGGTATGCTAATCCATCTAAAGATGGTACAGAAAGCTGAATGTTATTTCCATTTTGTTTTGTGTTTTGTTTTGTTTTGTTTTTTGAGACACAGTTTCCCTCTTGTTGCCCAGGATGGAGTACAATGGTGCAATCTCTGCTCACTGCAACCTCCGCAAGCCAGGTTCAAGCAATTCTCCTGCGTCAGCCACCTCAGTAACTGGGATTACAAGCATGTACCATCACACCCGGCTAATTTTTTTTGTATTTTTTAATAGAGACGGGTTTCGCCATATTGGCCAGGCTGGTCTCGAACTCCTCACCTCAGGCAATCCACCCACCTTGGCTAAAGTGCTGGGATTACGGGCGTGAGCCACCGCGCCCAGCCTATTTCCATTTTTATAAGCTATAAAAGATAACCTAAATCCAAACAAAGAAACTGATTAAAATGTTTATGATATCTCAATATATCATAAGCAGTTGCTGTAGCCCACCTTCTTTACCAACCCAAACCAGAATGCCCCCAAAAAGCCACACACAAAATATATACGTGTGTAAAGACTAAATGTATAGTAAAGTAAGCTTTTTAGGTAAAATCAAAGCATTACTACATTGGAGAAATACATCATTTTCGATAAGACAACCAGACCTTTGAAGTTTAAGGAGTAAAACCAGAAAAGGAATAGAAAATCTAGGCATGTCTGCACATCAGTTAAAATCTAGGCATGTCTGCACCATCAGTATGTTGGCTAAATATTCAAGAAGAAGTGACAGGGTCATTGCTTTGATTACTCATTAAGCCCTATCCGTGCAGAATAAAACAATGCATTTACATCTTTTGTTTATTGCTTACCCATGGTCTGGGCAGTGTCCTGGAAAAGATCACGGCAACGACTAATAGCTGTGCTTTTAGAGCTACTCCTGGCAGGTTTAAATTCAGGTTGTGTTGCTTGCTATCTTTGTGAAATTCGGCGAAGTACTTAAATCATTTGAGCCCCAGTTTCCCTCAAGCTGACGAAACTGTTCCCTCATTTCCAGCTGAAAACGAGACTTATACATACTGGGATCGCTGTGAAAATTAAACAGAAAACAAAGTATAGACATAAAAGCTTAGTGCAGTACCTGGCACATAGTAAGTGTTTAGTAACTGGCAGCTATTGGATTATTACTCAACCAGGATTATCAAGACTCATTAAAGAGTTAAGGTTTTTCTGTCTATCTGAACCCTTCCTCTTCTAGTTCTCCTTAACTTCCCTAAATAAATATTTTATAACTACTAGTCCTGAGGTCAATTTGGCCAGACACAAATACCAATTATGTAAATAGACTAGAATGGAATCAAATGGGGTAGAATAAAGTAGACTAGAATAGGAAACTTAATATCCACATATAACACATATAGTGAGATAAATATCATTATAAGCAATTTGGGTAGAGGTGTTACTAAGATGGGATGAAAACTATATTTCCAAATATGGAATGCTATCAAAAGTGTTTCAAAGCCACAGCCCTAAAACTTTCCACTGTACCCTCTAGAATCCACAGTACCTCATGAGTAAATTTTTTTCAAGTTCCAGGATACATGTGCAGGACGTGCAGGTTTGTTACATAGGTAAATATGTGCCATGGTGGTTTGCTGCACCTATTAACCCATCACCTAGGTATTAAGCACCACATGCATTAGCTATTTATCCTGATACTCCCCTTTCCCCAACCCCCAACAGGCACCTTCCTGTGTTCATGTGTTCTCACTATTCAGCTCCCACTTATAAGTGAAAACATGCAGTATTTAATTTTCTGTCCCTGTGTTAGTTTGCTGAGGATATGAGGATATTGGCTTCCTGCTCCATCCATGTCCCTGCAAAGGACATGATCTCATTCCTTTTTGTGGCTGCATAGTATCCCATGAGGTATATGTACCACATTTTCTTTATCTAGTCTATCATTGATAGGTATTTGGGTTGATTCCATGTCTTTGCTATTGTGAACAGTGCTGCAATGAACATACACATGCATGTACCTTTGTAATAGAATTATTTATATTCCTTTGGGTATATACCCAGTAATGAGATTGCTGGGTCAAATGGTATTTCTGGTTCTAGGTCTTTGAGGAATCGTCACACTGTCTTCCACGATGGTTAAACTAATTTGACTTCCCACCAACAGTGTAAAAACCTTTCTATTTCCCCACAGCCTCATCAGCATCTGTTATTTTTTGACTTTTAATAATTGCCATTCTGACTGGCCTAAGATGGTATCTCATGGTGGTTTTGACTTTCATTTTTCTAATGATCAGCATATTGAGCTTTTTGTCATATGTTTATTGGCCAAAAAACGTCTTCTTTTGAGAAGTGTCTGTTCATGTCTTTGCCCACTTTTTAATGGTTTATTTTTCTTGTAAATTTAAGTTCCTTATAGATTCTGGATATTAGAACTTTGTCAGATGGATAGACTGCAAAAATTTTCTGCTATTCTGTAGGTTGTCTGTTCACTCTGATGATAGTTTCTGTTGCTGGGCATAAGCTCTTTAGTTTAATTAAATCTCATTTGTCAATTTTTGCTTTTGTTGCAATTGCTTTTGACGTTTTCATCATGAAATCTTTGCCAGTGCCTATGTCCTGAATGGTATTGTCTAGATTTCCTTCTAGTGTTTTTATAGTTTTGGGTTTTTAGTCTATCTTGAGTTAATTTTTGTATAAAGTATAAGGAAGGGGT
>CAUYLG010035095.1:0-106493 GCA_963573385.1 Cacajao melanocephalus
TCACTTGAGGTCAGGAGTTTGAGACCAGCCTGGCCAACATGGTGAAACCCCATCTCCACAAAAACTAGCTGGGTATGGTTGTGTGCTCTTGTAGTCCTAGCTACTCAGGAGAGTGAGGCAGGAGAATCACTTGAACCCAGGAGCCAGGATGCGGAGGCTGCAGTGAGCCGAGGTCACTCCACTGCACTCCAGCCAGCGTGGGCGACACCCAGCAAGACTCTGTCTCAAAAAGAACAACAGGAAGATATTTTCAACTCTGATTGAAGTGGCAAATATAACCAAACATTGTCAAGTGCAGGGGCGGTAAAAACTTGCTTTCTGCCTTCAGGGAATGGACCTGTTTCGGTCCTTCATGAAAGATCCTAAACGGCCAAAGCAACTGCAAGCGAAAACAGAGTCGCAGAATCTCCAGGTTGGTTCTTTTCCTCTGGCCTCAAACCTCAGGGGCAGGGCTCGGCCTCTCCCCTTGGACAGCGTGTTGCCAGGACAGCCTCCCTGCTGACATGCCTGCCTGGACTGCTGTTTGAGGCCTGCTGCTCACGGTAATCCTCTAGGAACGGCACCCCGCTGACAGTTTTGCAACCCCAAAAGGGCTTTACCGATGACTAATAAAGCCATAAAGGATGCACACAGATCCAAGAAAATTCATTCCCTGAAGGAATATGATTTCCATTACTTTGCACTTGGTGCTTCTTTGTCTTTCAAGCCACATGCATTCAATTTTGGTCTGAAATTCCAGTTCTCCCACGTTGTACTCTCCAGAGGCCCTTTTCTCTTGGAGCCTGGAAAGGGGTAGAGGAGCCAATTACTCATGAAAGCCCATTTTCTATGTAGGTTTTCCCCTACATTTCAGGAGATGTATTCCTTTAGCATTTCTGCTGTCACCAGTTCAGACCCCCAGAAATCTCCGGAGCCCCCTTTCCCCCTCCCATTAATTTAAAAATCCTATAGCCCTTACTGTGGTCTGCCTTGCAGAAACTGGCAGTTCACCTGGCCTTTTCCATTCCCCCCAAATTGGTTTCCTACCTGTTGGTTCTCTGACACTAATGTCTCCCTGCTACGGTTCACTTCAAACCCTCCCCAGCCCTCCCTGGATGATGGCAGCAGACATGTCTCTCTGGTCTACCTGCCCCTGACTTCACTCTCAAGCAGTGCTCTTCCACTCTGCTGCTGAAATACTTTCTAAAATACAAATCTGATGCCCCTCTCAGCTGAAAATCCTTTAATGCTGATCTCCCCCAGCCCCTGTTTCCAGACTAAATGTTCCCAGTCCTGCTAGAGCTTCTGCTTTGTCAAGAAAAGCCAAAACCTGAATTTTTATATAAATTCCCCAATCCTTTTTTATTTGTAAAGTTATTACATTTTACATAGTAAACAATTATAAGGCTGGCATGCTGGCTCACAGCTGTAATCCCAGCACTTTGGGAGGCCGAGGTGGGCAGATCACCTGAGGTTGGGAGTTCAAGAACAGCCTGACCAACATGGAGAAAACCCGTCTCTACGAAAAATACGAAATTAGCCAGGCGTGGGTGGCACATGACTGTAATCCCAGCTACTTGGGAGGCTGAGGCAGGAGAATCGCTTGAACCCAGGAGGCGGAGGTTGCAGTGAGCCAAGATCATGCCATTGCACTCCAGCCTGGGTAAAAAGAGTGAAACTCAGTCTCAAAAAAATAATAATAATAATAATAAAACATTGCAATAAGTCTCTCACTCATTCCTGGTCCCAGTTCCCTCCCTGAAGAGGCCATCACTGTGACCAGGTACTTCTGCCGTGCTGCCTTCCACACACACACACACACACACACACACACACACCCTACAAACATACATATATATATGCACACACTGCCTTATTTTCCATACAGATAGTAGCCAATTTTTAAATATTGGTATAAAGTTTTGAAACCCTGAGGGTCAAACAAAACACTTTTGTTCCCCTGGAGTATAGATCACACAGGCATGTGCCTTATGATCCACTTGACTGACAGTTCCCTGAAGACAGGAAACTGTCCTGGCATCCTCTTCGGTACCTGGCACGATGCCTTGCACACAGTTGGCACTCAATAAGCACACTGCCTGTCCATGGAAACATTTCTTAAGCACCAGCACTGTGCCTAATGCTGAGTCTACCACAGACTACGGGGTGAACTGTGGCGTGGCCACCCGAGAGGCACACAGGAGAGTTCGTTGTCTGGTTAAGTCACAAGTCCTGTGAAAACAACCAGAATCTGCCTGCCTCCCATAGTTCCCAGTTACCTGGGTCAACAACAAATGGGCAGAAATAGCAGATCACAGTTCCTGCTCTCAGTTCTCAGGCCCACAATAACAGGGCATTTGCTCATGCTGACGGCCTAAGCCGCAGCAGAGTGCTGAGACCAGCACCTCCATGCCAGCTGTCATTCCCAGGAGCGGGGCTTCCACATCTCGCCCTCCACCAGGACAACTCAAGCTGGGACAGGACTGAAACCACAGGCATGGGTAGAGCCTGCTGACTCCTCCCGAAGCGCTGGGCTGGGCAGGGCAGGGCTGGGCTGGCTGCTGCGATGAGTAAGGCATTCAAGCTTCTGCATGTTGGGAGAAGACTCATTGCTCAGGTGGTTTTGGAATCTCCTAGAATAGATTCTATTTGCTCACTCTGCTGAGTCCTCTGCTTGCTCCCATACAGCCTGGCAGGAACAGGGCCTGTGTTCATATGTTGCTCTTCCCCTCTGGCAACAGGTACCAGAGGGGACAAGGTGGCATTTTCATTCATGATGAGGTGCCCCCCATTGAGGAATCATAACAAGACCTTACATGTCTCTCCCGCATCTTCAGAGGCAGCGATGTCCAATCCTGTGTCTGCAGTGACGCAGGACAGGTGGTTCCTGTCACAGGACACTCCCAAGGGAGGGCCACAGGCAATGTCCCTGGAACTGTACAGTGATGCCCTCCCCTTCTCCCTCACTTGAGAGCGTCCTGGCAAGGAAGGGGGTGGGGAGCATGACTGTAAGGTTCACCTTGAATGTTATTCTAATTGTGGTGCAGCATGAACCTTACTCCCAAAAGGCAGGTGGGTGAGACTTGTCCTACCTAGTCCTTTCTTTATTTCAAGTTACCTCAGCCTTGTAGCCCTCACCCTTGGTGCTGGCATGAAAATTCGATTTGCGGTAACAAGAGGGAGCAGGCTCTCCCCTTCCTTGGAGATACGTGAAAATCCAGGAGGTTACAGGGTACCTGGAAAACAGGGACAGGCCCACGCTTCTTCTGAGGCCAAGGCCGCTGTGGAAATCCCCAGGGCTCCAGCCTGCGCGAATCTTCTGTGAAGGGCTTGTGGCCACTTCCTTTCCAAGCTGAGGCACAGGAATCTTGCTGAAGCGGAGAATCCTAGGCTAAGCTCTGACCTCCTGAGAGACATCACAAAAACCTCTCCTCAGAAGTCCTGCCACTCTGGCACCTGCCACAGGACTCCCTGTCACAGGGAGCACATTCCCATCTGCGATGCCTGGAGGCCACCAATCTCCAATCCCTGCCCAGGCTTCAGGCTTCCAGAAAACATAAATGAAATCGTCAGGCTGGGTGCGGTGGCTCACGCCTGTAATCCCAGCACTTTGGGAGGCTGAGGCAAGCGGATTGCCTGAGGTCAGGAGTTTGAGACCAGCCTGGCCAACATGGCGAAATCCTGTCTCTACTAAAAATACAAAAATGAGTCGGGCATGGTGGCATGCGCCTGTGATCCCAGCTATTAGAGAGGCTGAGGCAGGAGAATCACTTGAACCCAGGAGGCGGAGGTTGCAGTGAGTTGAGATTGCGCCATTGCACTCCAGCCTGGGTGACAGAGCAAGACCTCATCACAAAAAAACCAAAAAAACAAAAAACAGATTGTCTGCACAAATAACTTCTGAATTCAGCCCCCAAGCCAAACCTCCCTGAGGCAAGGCTGGCTTCCAGCTTAGAAGAAATAAATTTGGGAAAAACAAAACCCACACCAATAGCTCAATGTATTATTCTGCTACCTAAATTACATTAATCATTCACAAATTTCAGTACAGTGTACCATTCAGCCCGTGTCACAAATGCCTGTGCCACACATCAGTGCTCACGCAACACAGCTGCTGTTTGCTCTAAAGCAGAGCTGAAGAATTGAAGGATATTCTATCCTTACCCTGCTTTATTTCCTCCAATCACAGATTGTCCCCAGAATAAAAAATAAACGCACTCCTCCCCGAGGGAGCAATTTCTAGCCAAGATGATGATCAAAAACGGTGTTGCCCAATGCCCCAATTAACTGTACCAAACCCAGTAAATGATGAAAGTGAAAGCATCAGCTTATTATGATAATTAAGCTATGCTGAGTCAATGGCAGCTGCTACGAGACCACTTCTATTACTAAAACTACCTTCTCTACTTAATTAGCACTTTCTTAAAAACATCCTTAGTTTTTCACATTAATCTGACCGGGGACAGTCACTGAACCAGAGCTAAACGGCATCTGGTCTGTGAGAGATCTGAGTCAATAATATGGTGGCTGGTTTTAAAAAGATTGCTGCCCTTTCTTTGCTTGATGACTTGTGATATAGAAAAAAGAAAAATAAATAAAACCATCGTTGTTGCAATACATTATTATTTTTAATATTTGGGTGGGCATGTGACAAAGTACTTGGAGTGACAGGCTTGGAATTTTGAATTCTGAGTTCTTCCAGATGTCTATTCCAGCTGTCTATTAACTGGGACTTCGGCAGCTGTGCTCCGCACTGCTTCTGCAGTAGATACCACTGCTGTAACACATACCTGGCTGTCTGTAGCCCTTGCTGGAAGCAATGGCTACTGTCCAGGGTAGAACTTTATCTAAAGGCTCCCATGATGAACAGATGCTCAATACTACTCATACTAAAGACACATAAATGCAAGCAGAAACCAGAAATCATTTTCACCTACCTGATGGACATGGACTCAAAATACTGGTAATACAAAGTGTGGGTGAGCTCGCGGGTGAGCAGTAGACGCAGAAATCATTGATAGGACTGCACAATGGATCAGTCTTTTTACTGGGTAATTTGTTACTGCCTATGCAAAATTTTAAATGCTCATGCCCCTTTTCCTGGCAGTTCCATTGCTAGAAATTTACCATACAAACATACTTTAAATGTATACCAAGAAAAGACAAATGTTTCCTGCAGAATTGCTTGCAAAAGCCACAAATCAGAAACCAATTAAATGTTTCTCAGTAGGGGCCTAATTAAGTACATTATGGAACAGCAATACAATGGAATTATGTCACCATTTTAAAATATGCTGACTTCGCATGCTAATGTGGAAAAGAAAAAAAAAACCTTCCAAAATATAGTATTAATAAAAATGAAAAATGCATATAAAATGTTGACTTTTTTCTGGAAAGATACACAAAAATATTAATATGGTTATTTTCCTAATATATATATCATCTTAAAAAGATACACAGTACTTGGGAAGTGGTAGACCATTCTTCTCCCTTCTTTGTACTTTTTTGGTATTTTTAAGAATAGCTCTTTAAAGAATGATGCTGTATTTATATGAAAGTTGAAAGATGTCTGTGAGAGACTGTATTTTTCAAAGTGGCCAGGGTAATATTCCCGGACCTTCTAGAACCTTGTGGACCTTCTAGAACCTCCATCAAGAGGTGGAGTTTATTCTTCTCCTCTCAAACCTCCATGGGACTTTGTGACAGCCCTAACTATTAGAAGGCCGTGGAAGTGACACTGTGGCTTCTGGGGCTACACAAAAATGGCCATGTGGCTTCCATGTGGCTCCTGCTAGCTCTTGGAATGCCTGCCCTGGAAACCCAGCCTCCATGATGTGAGGAATCCCAACCTAGCCCATAGCTCAGTGGTTCTGAGTCTGTTCACAGAGTTTGCACACGTCACCACTACCTAATTCCAGAACATGTCCATTAACCCCAAAAGGAGCCCCATACCACCCAATCCCCACCCTCCCCATGCCTGGCAACACTCATCTACAAGGTTTCACCATGGCCAGGTTGGTCTTGCACTCTCGACCTCAGGTGATCTGCCCGCCTCAGCCTTCCAAAGTGCCAAGATTACCACACGTGGCCTCATCTGCTTCTCTGTGGTTATGCCTATTTTCTGGACATTTCATATAAATGGAATCATACAATATGTGGCCTTTTGTGTCTAGCTTCTTGCACTTAGTGTAACTTCTTCAAGGTTCACCACACTTTAGCGTGTATCAATACCACATTGAATAGTATTGCATTGTATGGATAGCCCACTTTTTGTTTACCTATTCATTGGCTGACGGACATTTGAGTTGTTTCTACTTTATGGTTATTAAGAGTAATGCTGCTGTGAACATTTGTTTACAAGTGTTTGTGTGGACATGTTTTCAATTCTCTTGTGTTCAAATATTAAATGATAAATATATAATAATTAAATGATACTAATAACTGATACACAATTAATTCTTATTAAAGCAAATTCCCTAAGAGCAGAAACCTGTTCCTTCATGGTAATTCAAGTTTAATAAAGACCACTGGGTAGACCTGAAGTAATAAAACAGCACTATTTCAAACCCAGATTTTTCACTGATTCACACTGACATTTCTCAAATCAGTCTGAATGGAGACACCACTTTATTATCTCTATCCAAAAACCCCAGGGCTATGCTGTGGTTTTCAAAATCCCTCTCTTTATGTTCCAAAATGAAAACCTATCATTAAGTTTGACATACAAGAAAGGACCAGAGCCTCTTCAGGAATTTGGAGTTTGATTTAGAATGTTGGGGAACACAGAACCTTTTGCTATGCTGTGACTTACCTATTTAGGTTTATTTAATAAATACAGTAGAGTTAATAGATAAGAGTGAAAGTTCAATAGGAATAGGCTGATTTTTTTTTTTTAAATCTGGATTACAATGAAAACTCAATTATGTAGGAGTTTGGGCTTGCATTTAGGGCCTCCACCAGTGGAAATTATGCAAACAACAAGCACCGCAGAGTTCTTTGTCCACAGACACCATCTCCCTACAGCACAGTCCTGCTTTTCCCCCAGCACCCGGGCAGGTGTCTCCAGTGAGCCTTATCACAGTCTTTCTGAGTTTGCCTGTGTGCTTCACATAAATGTAGTAAGAAAACAATGAGACACTTCTTTGGGGCAACTGCTGTAGAGGCCACTAATGAGAAAGTGTAGATGTTTCCACCATGGAAAATTACAACTTTACTTGGTTTCAGTCCTTGGCACCAAGTCTTGGGTTCCTTGTCACTGAACAGCCTTCTTTCCACTTGGCTTCTCTTGGCCAGCATCCTGGCACACCATCAGAGGAGAATATAATGAGAAAGAAGTGTCTTACAGGGATGGGGAGCTCTGGTAGCTTACCATATGGGAATAATCATGGCTCTTCAAATAAATCCTTGACCAGACAGTAGCACTATTTGTCTTCTTGCCTACACAAGAAGGCAAGAAGTGCTACATGTGGGATTCATACCTCCCAAAACATATGCACGCCAAGAGAACTAGAGAATGTTTGCTCAGTTTCCCTCCTTTTCAGGGGAACCCTCTGGTTGGTCTTCAGTACATGAGCAGTGACCCAATTGTGGTTAGCTCCAGAGAGTTTTCTAAGAGTTTCCATCACGTTCTCAGAGTTCTGATGTTGCTGTAGAAGAAAGAGGCCTAACTCGTTCTTGGTTTACTCACGTTTCAGGTTACATGAGTGTGGGGTGGGGAGTGGGAAACAGCTTTATAATTTTTGAAGAAATTACAAGGAGTCAGGAGTTTGAGACCGCCTAGGCAGAGTCTGGCTTACACACTGGTTGAGTTCTTGTCCAGCACCCAAGAAGAATGAGAATGTGCTGACAGTGGAAGAGTGAGCACTTGCTAATTATGAAAATGCCAAAGGATAGCTATGTGGGGTAAAAAGCACCCAAGATCTCACCCTGTAGAGGTAACAACTGTATTGCTTTGGTGAGCATTTCTAGTAATCTGTCTGATATGTATAACTATTCATCCAGCATTTCCCAAATATATTTGTGAAGATGGTGTTAGTGTGTGTTCATCCAGGAGCCAATCCTGAGACACAGATTGGAAAGCAAGAAATGCACTTGGGAGGTACAGCAAGTGGTAATGGGGAGCGGGGAAGTAAGGCAGGGAGGGTGAGGCTGGTGGTTATCAGGTTAGCTGCTCCTTTGGGTGGATGGATGGTGCTCAGTCCTGTGGAGGAACTCTGGAAAAGAGTGTGGAACATGTGCCTCGGCAATGCTTACCTGAGGGCGAGGGAGCTGGGGCATTTATACCCAAGGTGCTGTTGCTGAGGCTGCTCTCTGGGGGTGTGACTTCTGAGCACTTTCAGCCTACACAGCCTACTAAGACATGAGAGAAAGCACTCCCCCACCCACCAGGAAAGAGGCAGGCACTGGCACCTGGAAGGCAGCCAGACATACACTTGCTGGTTGTATTGCTTAGCCAATGTGTCAGGCACTGTTATAGGTGCTGGGGATATGGAAGGAAACAAAACAGAATTCTGCTCTCATGGAGCATTCTGTCTATTGGGGGAAAAATAATAAACAGGGCAAGTAAGAAACCATGGAGTGTGTTAGGCGGTATCAAGTACTGTGAAGAAAAATCAAGTAGGAAAATGAGTTCTGCGAGTGGGGACAGGACGTGGGTTGCAAACAGCCAAAGAGGAATGAGGGCAGGCCTTGCTGAGAAGGTGACACTCAAGTAAAGACTGGAAAGAGGGCAGAGGGAGGCACTTCACATGGTTCCTGGGAAGAGGAAACCGCAGGAGCGCCAGCCCTAAGGCAGGAATGTGCCAAGGAATGTGTGCAGCAAGGCCTGTGCAGCTGGGCTGGGAGGGCAGGAGGGCAGGACAAGTGGAGCCGTGCTGACCCCTGTGCAGCCTCAGGCTCCTACCTGGGGTGAGAACAAAGGCCGTGGGAGATTGGGAGCATAACAGGGTGAGGGCGGCTGCTATGCTATGAACAGCCCAAGAGGGGCCAGGGCAGAAGCAGGGGGGACTGTCAGGAGGCCGGAGAGGAGGGGGAAGCAGTTAGAGATTCTGGAGGTATTTTGAAGGGAGAGCCAAAATGACTTGCAGACAGACTGGATATGAGGTATGACAGAAAGAAGCCAATGGATTTGGTTTGAGCAACTGGATGATGGAGTTGCCTCTTCCTGAATCAGGGAAATTTTCCAAAGGAGTGATGCAGGACTTTTTTCTCAGTCACTTTGCAAGCCAGGGACCTCTGGCTGGTGACGCCCCGCCTGACCATGCTACCTGCTGCAGGAGACGGCCTGCCCACTTCGCCTGCCCAGGCCAAGTCTGGCTTACATACCGGTTGAGTTCTTGTCCAGTACCCAAGAAGAATGAGAATATGCTGACACTAGAAGAGTGAGCAAGGTGGGGAGTTTTATTGAGTGATGAAACAGCTTTCAGCAGAGAGGGGATGCAGGGGTAGTCCCCCTACCCCTGAAGGTGGGAATATGGCTGAGTCGGTTCTTTTTATGGACTCAAGAATGTGCGGGGTGTTGGGGGGCAGGCCCTAGGTAGTATTGGAAAAGGCAACATTTGACTGGTGAAAAGGCATTATTCAGAATGAATCAACTGGGGAAGGGTGGGTAAACAGGAACAGAGGTTCTCTCTCTCTGGGTCACAGGTTTCCTCCAGGAGCAGCAGTCCTATCTTTCAGCCTTCAGGCTGTTCTTGGCTTGAAGCTGGGGTTTCACTTGGGAACTGGCCCTCTCTGCCTAGGCATTTGGCTGCCTCCTGTAGCAAGTCTGGGGTCAGGAGGAATTGGGAGCCTGGCTTTGGGCCTATGAAGTTTGTGTTGTCCATTAGAGACCTAAGTGGAGATGTCAGTAGCAAGCTGGATGTAGGGGTCTGCAGTTCAGGGAAGGGGCCCATTCTGGGTTTAAATTGAGGAGGTGGATAGCATATAGCTGGTATAATCCATGTGGCTGTTGGAGACACCCCAGGAAGCAAGCCAGATAGAAAAGAGGCCTGGGACTGAGCCCTCAGGGAGGCAAAGCACTGAGCAAAGGAGGCTGAGAAGGAGCAACCAGAGAGCTCGGTGTTCTGAAAGCCAAATTCGGAAAGTACTCCCTTCCAAGAGAAGGCAATGGTTGACTGTATGTATGTGTATACATATGCTACATTTATAAAGACCTCTATGCAGAAACATACCCTCTCTCTCTACAGATACATACATATACACAGGGAGCTATGGATAATGGTGTTATACTACAGAAACAGATCTATAACTCTGTTTACTTCCCCCTAAGTCTACTGGGAACAGTGTCATGGCAACAGTGTCTGCCTGCTTCCATCATTTTTTTTCATGGCTGCATAGTATTTCATTGCGCCCATGAACCATAAATAACTTCTCCCCTATAGGTAAGTATTTTCCCCAATACAGAATTCTAGATTACACAGCAGTGAGCATCTTGTACAAGCATCCTTTCACACTTGTGTGGTCATCTCCTAGAGCAGAGTTGCTGTATGCAAGCATATGTCCTTTTTACCTTCTGACTCTGGACTCCTTCCTGGGGAGCCCCACTAATCAAAGACGTATTCCACGTGGAACAGCTGCTGACCTCAAGGAAGAACTTCCCAGGACATCATCCCAGGCAGACTCTACTCTGGGGACCCTTCTGTACATAGGGAAGACACAGGACAGACACAGGGCAGCCACTACATAATCACTGTTAGAAATCAGCAAAGCTTTGTGTCATTAGAAAAGTCTATGACAGGAGGCAATCTACGGAGCCTAGCTCTCAGCCTGACATATCGAGCTACAGCGGACTTCTGCGTATAAAGACTGTCCTGTTTCCACAGAGAGAGGAGCAACTCTCCAGGCCTGGAGCCACGAAGAGTTTATTACATCAAGAGCAAATGCGGCAGACGAAGGCAGTGCCTTCCATGAAATGACTGTAATTAACTTCAAATCTTTCTCCACACTTTATTTTTGCTGGCTGGATTTGTCATTTTGCTGTCAGAACAGGCCTACAACATACCTCAGATGTTTTTCCTTTACCTTGTCATTCTGAGCAAAAGCATGACTCCATCACCTGTCTGGGCACAAACCGAGTCTTTGTCTGGATGGTGTCAGCACATCCTGCACACTCAGAGGCAACCCTGAAAATAACATCTACTGCCTGCCAGGCAATTGACTGACTGCCTCCGAGATCTTCAAGGGCATCGAGGGACAATGTATTTGTCACGCACCTCTGTACTACAGTGCAGGGAAATGGACTGGGACACCTTTCGATTCCCAAGGAAATAAAAGGAAAATGACAAACACATAGTCATGCCTTGGATCCCTATTTATCCCCATCTCTGGGCAGGTCTGTAAATAGCATCAACCCAGGTCTCAACCCCAGTGCTGGTGCTTAAGCCGCAGAAACTGTAAGCAAGTGACACTCATCCAGGGAGAAGTACTCCCCTAAACTGGGTCTTAGCCACCAAGAGAGGCTCACAGGAAGGTCTCTGACAACCTGAAGTTTTGAAAAGCTTAGAACTCTGTGATCAGGCCACATGCCCTTCAGTTCCTGAATGTTCACCACCCTGTGGTATCCTTCTGCCGTGGTAGAGACTCCAACCACACACAACAGTTAAACTGCCAACACTGTTTCCTCCCCATTCTGCTCTGTGAACAACACGCAGTCCAGCCGGGGGGTCAACAGGGAGGGTTTCTTACGTGTCATGGCTGAGATCAAAGTCATCATACCCCAAGGACACAGTAGATAGAAGGCAGCCAACAACATTTATGCCAAATCCCATCCCCCAAATAAGCGTATTTGATAGTTGATTATGAGGTAACTGGCTCCAGACAGATAAGCCCCTGCATGATATTGAAAGTCAGACCCTGGGAGTGAACGCCACCTTGTCTTTGTCCTGCCCGGCTGGTCTGCGTGTCTCTGCTCAGAACGCTGTGTAGTATTGCTCCATTGTGCTGACAATGTCACTCTGGTCCTCCAGGAGCTCCAGAACTTGCTGCAGCACAGCCTCACTCAGGCCTGGGCGGACGCTCAGGCGAGCACAGGCCAAGATGTGCAGGAAGTGACAGCCCTTCTCCACGTCTGCAGGAAAAAGGCAGGTAGCTGAGTGTGGACACAACTGTCAGGCCCTCCCCTGTCCTCTCCATACCTCCTGACTTGGCACCTGCAGTCTGACCAGATCCCCAGATGATCCTGATGCACATTAAAGTCTGAGATGCATGATCTACATGATCACAGACACAAAACAGAAACACCTGTTCTTAGGCCCCTGATGTCACCATGGCGATATGAAGCCACTGCTCAGGACCCTGAACTTCAACCTTCAAGGATTCTCAATCAAAGACTTTTTGACCCATAACCCAGTGGATTTTTAGTGCTTGATAAGCTTTTTTCTCTGGAGTAATTACAGGTATAAGTGTAACCTACTCAGTGCCAAACCTCTAGCTTCCCAAGGGAAGCTCTCTTGAGACTCACAGCAGAGCTGGTTTGCTGCAGCCTCTGTATGCTTTCCCCTAAGTCCTGATGTGATGGGGCTGGGAGGTGAGAAGGGATTCCTACCTTTGGCCTGTTCTCATTCCTCTCTTCCTGGCTTCCAAAAGTCTTATCTGTGATTGCTGTATTCCCAGCAACCTCTTACCCTCTGCCCAACACTAGGACCATCTGATATACAATACAAATTCAGAGTTAGTAACCTCTTTCCTAGTTGAAATCAATGACTTACAACAATGGTAATGAGAAAAATAAAAGAACTTTTATCTGAAGAATGCAAGTCCTTTTAATATTCAGGCCCAGAGAGGCACAACAATGAAACAGCAATCACGCCCTACTCCTATGTATTCACCTCTGAAACTGCTTGCTACTGCCACAAGTAGTTATCAATTAGCCTAATAATGCCACATTGAACACTATAATCCACACTCTATAGCTTTAACAAAGCAAACCCTCCCCAGCTGTCACAGGTAAAGCTCTACTATAGGGCCAGGCGTGGTCTCTATCTGCCGTATACCTAGTACCTGGCACACAAAAGCTGCTCCACACAGTCACTGAATACTGTTTTCAGGTGAAAAATGCTTTAGGCTTCAAGAAGGTGCTCGAGGAGGTATTGTGCTGTAAGGCAAAGCATGGTTCAAGGTTTGGTATGCTTTGGGGCTTTGAGCAAGTCATCCGTAGGCCTCAGTGTTCTCAGCTGTGGTGAAAACTACTTCCGAGGCCTTTCCAGCCCTAAGGCTCAGAAACAGCTCCTGGGCTAACAAGGATTTGCTAAATTCCGACCTCTAGTGGCTGTGTCCACTCATTACTCCTCCCGACTGGGATTGCTGGCGTCCACACTTCAAGCTGTTTGCTCAACATTCACTCCACAGACTTCCTGAAACCTACTATGTGCGCAGTGCTGAGCAAGGAGGAACAAGTAGAGCTTGGCAGACCAAGAGCTGCCAGTGGACACCTGAATTCAAGCCTGGCTCTACAACCAGGGCAAAGTGGCTCCTGGAAAAAAACCACCTCCTTCTCAGGATGGCTGTGTGGATGAGAGACCAGGGGGAACCACTATCATTTGATTCATCATATCCATAACCCAAGAAGATGAACATAACTTAGTTCCTGCTCTAGTGAAGCTTCAGCCCTTCCCGAGAAGAAAAGACTCCCAAGGAGGAAGAGCTGACCAGCCAGTGATGGCAGGACAAGTCTGATGGTGGAGGATGAAGGGCTCCAACCACACAGACCTGCACACGGCAGGGAGGAGCACAGGGAATTTAGTGCTGCTCAGCTTTTAGTTTCTGTGAGGCCTGGATGCTGGGACTCAGGGGATCGATATGACTTATAGGCATCGGTGGAGCCTGAAGCAGTGATGATGGCTGTCTCAGAGGCCTTCAACTATTTATTCAGAAAGGCTGTTCTGCTGAGGGTTATCTGGTGAGGCTGTTCAAAAGTGACCTTCCAGTCATATGGGTAACATGAACTTAGACTCCTCTCTATTTTTAATTTTTATTTTTTGTAGAGACAAGGTCTTGCTATGTTGCTCAGGCTGGTCTCGAACTCCTAGCCTAAGCAATCCTCCCAAGCATTGGGATTACACTGTGCCTGGCCTTAGATTCTTCTCTAAGTAAGAAACTATTAGAAAACAGTAAAAGCCAGCAAGGAGCTCCCCAGTGTTAGTACAATGACATAATTCGACTCTTCTGGAACAAACCCACAAGCCGAAGCAGATTTTTCTGAAAAGTGTTTGCCTGGCAGACATAGTTATCTCATGATGCATCTCCATGAGCGGTGATAACTGCCCCTTATATTTTCCCAAGAACTTTTGCATGTAGCCTCATTCGTACTACACCCCATCATACCTCCATCAGAAACCAAAAATGCTGATGTTCTAGAGACCCAAATGACATAAAGATACATTTCAGATATAACCACAAAAGGTTAAACTTCTTTAAGTATTTTTAAAAAGTTTGTTGTAAGTTAAAAAAAGAATTCCTCCAGTATGAGTAGTGTTATTTGGTATTCAGTTTCTACCAAAAGCAGTTCTCTCCAGCTCTAGGATATTAAAAAATGAATCTGAGCTAAATACACGGGAGCTTTTTGAAAAGCTAATGGTATAAAGTAACATTTAGTGAAAGGCTGCCATTTTGAAACTCATCAAATGTTATTTTTTTTTTTTTTTTTTTTGATACAGAGTCTCACTAAATCGCCCAGGCTGGAGTGCAATGGCGTGGTCTTAGCTCACTGTAACCTACGCCTCCCGGGTTCAAGTGATTTTCCTGCCTCAGTCTCCCAAGTAGCTGGGGTTACAGGTGCCCGCCATCACGCCGGGCTAATTTTGGTATTGTTAGTAGAGACAGGGTTTCACCATGTTAGCCAGGCTGGTCTCAAACTCCTGACCTCATGATCTGTCTGCCTTGGCCTCCCAAAGTGCTGGGATTACAGGTGTGAGCCACCGAGCCCGGCCCAAATGTTAATTTTCTTAGGTGTGAAATGATTTGCTGATCAAATAGAAGAATGTCCCTATGCTTAGCAAATACAAACTGAAGTTTTTAGTCAATCTAGGTGAGGGGTATATTGGTGTTTATTGCACCAGTCTTTTAATTTTTTTTGATAAATTGGAATATTTTCAGAATAAAAAGAGATAAAAAGACATGTTCAATGTAGAGCTTTCTTTTTGGCTTATTTGCCATTGTCGTACCCGTACTGATGGCCAAAATCTGGATTTTGGCAACTTTACTCCAACAATATTAGAGCAAAATCCAAACACAGATTCTATTTGAAACTGCCTCCATCCAGATCAGTATTAAACCAAGCAGAGGGTGAGCCTTCAGGCCTCCAGGCTAGAGAATCAGGGGCTATCACTTGTGCTATTAGGAAAGAGAACTTCATTTTTAACAGTTTTTGTATCATAATTATGCGCTGAGTACTATTCTAACTTTCTAAATGCCAATTCATTTACTTCTCATAAAAACCCATCATGTAGGTACCATTATTTTCCCCACTTTGCATTTAAAGAACCCAAGGCACTTCCCCAACGTTATACAGCTACTAAGTGGCAAGCCGGAATTCAAACCAAGGCAAGGTGGCTCCAGAGCCCAGCTCCTCACAATGCTGCCACACTGCCCATCTTCAGAAAACCAGTATCAATCCTTCAGGGACCTAAGACAGCTTGATGTCCACAGTCCTTTCATTATTGATGGGTTAGCCTTTGCAAGACACTCATAAATGACGAAATACTTCAAGTCCTTCTACCAATCGTCCTGACAAGGAAAAACTCCAGGCTATGTTCTGTAAGAAAGGTTAGAAAGGAACTAAAGGCCCAGTAGGAATGGTTAGATTGAGGGTCAGATATTTACCTATACATATAACAGCATACTGTCCAGCTAATGAAAAGACAGAGACACTTTTATGTGCACTGTTGCCAAATGAGCTCTAGAAGGCAATGTTAGATCTAAAATACAAGGTGTGGGACAATGTGTGCGTATATAAATATATATATATATTTTTTTTGTCCTTTTGTTGTTTTCCTTTTTGTAGAGAACAGGGTCTCGCTATATTGCCCAAGCAGGTCTCGAACTCCTGGGCTCAAGCTATCCTCCTGCCTCTGCCTCCCTAAGAGCTAGGATTACAGGCGTGAGCCACAGTGCCCAATGGGACAATGTATAATGTAGGCTAAACTTCATTTGTGTTTTCTATCAAGGATAAACTATATAGATATGTTTGTAAGTGCATATCTGTATAGTTTATCCTTGATAGAAAACACATATCCAACAGGATATGCAAGTAACTAATAATCACTGCCCTTGGAGAGGGGAACACAGAAGCTGGGGCTCAGCGGGGAGGGGGTCTGGCTTTTGGGTGTGTATTTTTGCACTGCGTGGCTTTTTATGAGGGGCATATATTACTATTCTGAATTGCTATGTTATGAAATTATGAAGTGGGTGGTCACAGCAGTTTCCAACACAGTCCCTGTGACATCTTTTATCAGCATTCTCAGTAACTCGGGCTCCAGAATTCAGCTCCTGGGAGTGTAGTAGTGCCAGGGCATTGGCTAGTGGCTGTTAGAGGCCCCCATTCACAGACTGAGTGGCAGAGCCTGTCCACTTGATGAGCTGGCCTGTGGGTAGATGTTGAACCTGCCACTTTCAGGACACTTCAGGTAGCCAAGTCCAAATGAAATGTGAATTCCTTTCATGGGCTTTACTAGCCCTAGGCTTCATTCCATTCTATTCCTAATGCAGATGAAAATAAAGAAACTGGCCAGGAGGCCTGATACTAGGGTGACTGCAGGGATGTTATCTTGGGAGCATCTTCTCATCCCTTCCTGGCTATGGAATCCCACACTGCACTGCTCTCAAAAGCTCCTTCAATTGTGGACAGATGGGCTTTTCTCTCAATTAAAGGATACTTGTTCTTATTGTTTTGAATGAAGTGAACAAAGTCCATTCACTTGCATTGAAATACTATATTGCTTTATTTTAAGAGCTGCTGTCACACCACTCTGGGATCTGACCTCATGGCTTCTTAAAGGCTAACTAGGGCTGTATACCATAAACATCGGGACTGGAAACCTGGTCCAGCTTCACCCACTGACTCAACCTGGCGCAGGTCCAGGCCCCAGGGATGTATGGACTGAAGGACTGGAGGTGGAGTTCACTGGCAGATCAGGGGGCCTGGGGTCATTAACAAACCTTCCAACACTTATTATTATAGTATATGCTTGCAAAAGCTAGACTTTGAAAAGTCACCTTTAAGACCGATCAGTTTGCATAGGATTTAAAGATGGGACTAATGCTTTCTTCTTTTTCTAACTAGTGTGGAAATGGTATTGCTTGTTGTCAGACTAGTTACAGTTTCAGTGTCTAACCACTAGGGGCTGAACTGACTCCACTGAAACTATTTTCTAAACCATTTCTTTTGCAAATTAGCAGTTTCCAAGATGACTGCATTATACCGTTCATAAACTGTCATGTCTAGAACCATTCCTTCCAACACTGAAAGGCTTTGATGTTAGAATAGAGGGAAATGTCAGGTTTGTGTTCAAAGAAAAGGGGCAAGCATGAAATAAGAAATAACACAAATCAGAGAGAACATGAGAAGCAGAATGACATCAAAATGTCCTAGTGTGGTGACCTTACCTCACTGTATCAGAATTCCCTGTCTAGCCCCCACCTCATCCTCTATAGAAACAGAATCCCCAGGGTAGAATCTGGGCTCTGAATGTTTAGAGAGCTCCAAGGCTGAATCTTACGTACAGCCAAGGTCACAACTGTGCTAGCCTAACACTCCTTTAGAGAGGAGATGGAGGCTCAGAGAGGGCAGGTACCTTGACTATCGCTTTTCCAAGGCAATACTGGGGAAAGTCCCAGGTCTCCTAACTCTCCATCCAGTGCTCCCCAGGAGACAGACGGCACCAGGGCGTCACTTGTACATTACACCACTTACGATTTGGTTTCTGGCAGTCCTCTCGAATGATCCGGTGGATCTTTTTGTGCAGGTCTTTGTCTTCTCTGGTTACCTAAATAGGAAAAATAGTTGAGAGACAGTGTTCTTAGGTAACATAGCAGTTGTGTCATCCGGACTCCCAAATGAGTATTCAGGATAGTTCCTAAAGATTTCATAACAATCATCTTCCCTATACCAATAATGCGGTTTTCGATACTTGGCCCAGTGTCAAACCAGTTCTACCTAGAGGACATGTCCTTGGGAGTTGGTTCATTGGGGCAATGAGGTTAAAACAACAACAACAAAAGCTGGAATTACATACTTCAAAGGAGCAACTAACTTTCTTGATCAATGCTCATAACACATTCTCTTATTTGTTGTTATATTTTTTGAGCGAGGTACAAGTGATCAGGGCCTCCGATCTCGACCCCATCACTCCTTCTTCTGGGCCCTGAGACCTATCTTGTGTTACATCAGTTTTCTTGCTTCTCCCAACCACAAGGAAAAAGACAAGAGAAGAAAAACAAACAAACAAAAACCCCTGCAAGGACAAGCTAGCATGAGAGTAAAGCTAGCCTATGACTGAAACACTTTCTGCTCCCAAAGGCAGACACAACCTAGTCTTTTTCTTGTTTTTGAGATGGAGTCTCACTCTGTTGCCCAGGCTGGAGTACGGTGGAGCAACTGTGGCTCACTGCAACCTCTGCCTCCCAGGTTCAAGTGATTTTTCTGCCTCAGCCTCCCGAGTAGCTGGGATTACAGGCACCTGCTACCACGTCCAGCTAATTTTTGTATTTTTACTAGAGATGAGGTTTCACCATGTTGGCCAGGCTGGTCTCGAACTCCTAACCTCAAGTGATTCACCTGCCTCGGCCTCCCAAAGTGCTGGGATTACAGTGTGAGCCACCGTACCTGCCAACTTAGTGTTTTTCAACCAGCTCAGATAAGAGGAAAGCTGCACACAATGGGTTTCACCTACATGTTCCATAGTGAATCTAATAACAAAAAAGAGAAAGAGAAAGAAAGAACGAGAAAAAGAGGAAGAAAGGAAGAAAGAAGGTAAGCATGCAAACAAACAGCTGTAAGTTTCCTCCTTAAAAACAGCCCAAGAATGCTTGTCTGACCTGCCTTACAGGAGGGGGCATCCTGAGAACACCTGCCTTCTCTCAGCTCATAAGGTTATGACGAAGATTAAACAAGGTCATGTGTGAGAGCTGCTGAAGGCAGGAAAGCACTAGACAAACAGAAATGTTGACTTTATTATCATCATTTCCCTGAGGCAGGGCTCCAGGAGAAAGGCGACTACAAAGCAATGGAGGGGTGAAGTCAGAGATGGCGACAAGAGATCTATTTGTGCTTGATCACAATGATTAACAGGAGGAAGTGCCCAGCCCCGCCACGCCTTGCCCTCGACTGCCGCTCCCCAGGAAGGGCTGCGCTCTAAAGGCCTGGGAGGAAATGTGTGTCCCAGAGCGGGGCTCAAGGTGAGCTGCCCCCATGAGCTTCTCTAGCTTCCAGGAAGCAACCAACTCCCACCCGGCCTTCCCATGCCAGGACTCCCATCCTGCAATGGTGTAGATGACACTCACCATTATATAGATGGCGATACCTGTTTCAAAAGTTATTTAAATGGTATTGTAATTTCTAAAACCTCTCTAAAGTGGGGAGTCACTAGGGTAAGTCAGTATCAAGAAATGTCCTATTAAGAAAAGCTTCCCCTCAGGAATCTTGCCTTGTAAACAAGTGAGACCTCTGGGATACTGCAGAATTTGGTCAGTCTCTGGGAGAACTGCACATAACTGTGTCCATATCCACTGATGTCAGTGGTCCTGAGAAGGCCCATTTCCAGCTTAGCTCCTCCAATATTAAAGGTATGTAGCAAGAGGTGAACTTTTATCTTGGAAAGAGTGAGGCAAACAAGCTCCTGTACTTCTGCTGGGAGTCAAGTGGTACAGCCTTCCAGCAGGCCCATTACACTGTGTCAACAAAAGCTTAAATGGTCATGCCATCTGCTCCAGGAGCTCCTTTTTTAAGAGTCAATATTAATCTTAGCACTTTGGGAGGCCGAGACGGGCGGATCACAAGATCAGGAGATCGAGACCATCCTGGCCAACATGGTGAAACCCTGTCTCTACTAAAAAATACAAAAATTAGCTGGGCGTGGTGGCACGTGCCTGTAGTCCCAGCTACTGGGGAGGCTGAGGCAGTAGAATTGCTTGAACTTGGGAGGTGGAGGTTCCAATGAGCTGAGATCGCACCACTGCACTCCAGCCTGGCGCTTGGCAACAGAGCGAGAGTCTGTCTCAAAAAAAAAAAAAAAAAAAAGTCAATCTTACAGAAATATTGACATGAGTTCACAAACACAGCTGTGCAAAAATGGCCACAGCAACACTATTTGTGACAGCAAAAGTTAGAAATACCCTAAGTATCCATCAAAAAGGAATGGCTAAAAAATACACCACAGGTACCCATAGTACAGAATACCCTCAGGATGTTAAAAAGAATGAGGTAGATTTATAACTACTAATATGGAAAGTTGCCTGTGATGTGTTATTGTGGTACCAAAAAAACTGCAGAGCATGATTTCTAGTAGCAAGTCTCAATGCTCCCAGGAAACATCCAGCAATGTCCAGGGACATTTTCGGTTGTCACAATTGGGGTGCTGCTACTGGTGTCTAGTAGGTGAAGGTCAGGGATGCTGCTAAATATCCTGCAATGCACAGGACAGCTCCCACAACAATCAATCAGCTAGAGCAGATAGTGTTGAGATCGAGAAATGTTGATTTAGAAGATGATCACACTTTTTATAAAACGAAAAGTTTCTTGCATAAGCCAGAGATTTGAAACAACTAAAAAGCCACAGGAGCATATTTATGTATGGATGGATTTGTATATGTACAGATAAATGTCTAGAAGGATATACAGCTGTCTCTCGGTATACTCAGTGGATCAGTTCCAGGACTCTCATGTACACCAAAATCCACATACTCAAGTCCTGAAGCTGGCTTTGTGGAACTTGCACATACAAAAGGTTAGCCCTCCTCATATGTGGGTTTCAAATCTGCAAATACTGTACTTTCTGTCTGCGTTTGGTTGAAAGAGTCTGCATATAAGTGGACCCGTGCAATTCAAACTTGTGTGGTTCATGGGTCGACTGTGTTATTAAAAGAGATATCTTGGGGAAGTATAAGGGCCAACTTTCAGTTCTGATTTTATGTACCTCCTTAATAATTTTTAAGAACACTTAGGTTATTCGTAAGTAATAAATACATTTGTAATCAAAGCAATGAAGGAAACAAGTTAAGTTGCAAGTGTCTTACATAGTATAGGTTATCGAAACCATCGTCTTTCTGGAAAACAAGTCCTTTTTCCTGCAACAGCTGTATAGCATTCTTAAATATACTATGAATTGCCTTGGAAGTGGTGTCCTTCTTAAAATTCACCTGTGTAGAGAGAAAAAAGAAAAAAAGAAAAGAAATAAGTTTCACTTTATGGCACCTGAGAGCAACTCCCTAGACCAACTGGTTCATGAATTCACCCAACAGGCCTTTCATCTGCTGAGTCAAAAAGATCCTGGTATGTACCAGCCTAGCAAGATGGTATTTAAGGAGGACTGAGAAGTGTGCCCTGGCAGGTCACCTGTCATAACTGGTCCATACCTTAGTTGTGATTTTTTTTTTTTCTGAACTCAACACTGTGTAGTACAGAATAAAAAAGCTACCTTTACTGTTGGACAATCTTTGACTTATTTTTTATACAAAACCAAAATACTGTATATATATATTAGCCCCCTTTTCCATTAAAATTGCGGCTGTATACAATCTCTTCCTAGGGACTTCAAAGATTTTTACGTATGTTGGAATAATTTGGGGATTCCAGCATGAAGTATTAAATAGACTCCTTATTTTAAATGGAGGATGATGGAGGCTGTATAGAGATCCACCAAGGGGAGTCCACAAGGCTGAAGGTAGACGCAGTCCTGGGGTAAAGCACAGTCCCCACCTGGAAGGGATCTCTGCTGCTGTAAGCTCTTCCCCTCACGTTCACTATTTCTTCCCTTCTCTACAGACAGGTTTGCCTGGGGAGCATCCCAGGTCATCCTGCTTCTTATCCCCGAGGAAGCTAGGCTATCACCTATGTCCCCCCATGACTGACCAGATGGGGTGCTTCTTGAGTCAGGGACTTTGTTTCATTTTGGCCACCTCCTCCCTAGCACATGATAGGTGACTGATAAAGTATCTGTGAGATGAATGGAAACAAATACCCATTAGAGAGTGTGTATCCCTCTTATTATTCCATTGGGGATTTTCCATTCCCTCCTAAAACAAAGAAAAAGGTGAACAACAATTGCCCTTCAAAGTACAGATCCATTTTTAATGTGAGAGAAATTTGTCAAGATATTGAAAAGATTAGAGCCCCAAAGAAATGTGCCAAAGCTTCCAAAAAAGCATTGAAGACCAAGTCCTACATCTATTGAAAGGTACTTACAAAGGCTATGTGAGGCAGCACCCACAGGTGCTGAAAAAGCGTGGCTGAGATTTGCTAATGATATTTCCTCAAGGGGAGAGGAAAGAGCCTCCACAGGGTCTCAAGTGTTCACAGGTCCACCCCAGAGAAACCTTCTCTTTCTAGAAGAGGCCTCCCAAACAGGCTTTTTGTTACTCTAGTAGATCCTGGTGATGTTTCACAAATGTGCTCTCCTGGGCTAACAATAACAGCCTAACACTCTTAACTGAATTAACAGTCTAAGTTTTTCCTTAAAAGAACAAGCTGGAGAACCTCGTCATTAAGGCCCCAAAACTGACAAACATTCCAGGTTATGAAAGCTTCTATTCTGAAGGGAGAATAAGGCTGGGAAATATTTGACAACTCCCACAGGCAAAAAGCTCTCTGGGTGTGTTTAGAATAAATACCTCACCTAGCAATCCTCAGCCACACATTTCTTTAGTCACAGAGGCTTAGGGCAAAACTGTTTTTAATTTCATACATGAGTGCTCTTAGGGGATACAATCATTGGCGAAATAGACACTCCTTTGCAAACCTTCATAACTTCTTAATCTTTGTAATTCTTTTTTTTAAATTAAATTCTCTTAAATTAAAAAAAATTAAAAACAATTTTTTAAATTTAATTAAATTAGTCTGTTGCGGGGGACTAGGGGAGGGACAGTGCGGGGTAGGGAGAAATTAATCTTTATAATTCTAAGGAGATCTAGCTTTTTTAGTCAATTTCACATAAGGATCCTAAGGATTAGGTTTATTACATCTCTTAGCAAGATAGAAATAAATTGGAAACTAACTAGAGATGATTTTTACATCATCATTCCTGTCTTTAAAAATGACTCTTGGTTATCCCCAAACCATATAAAAAACCTAGTTCTCCCTCCCAGATTTCAGTAAGATCAAGTAGCAGGAAGAGAAAATGCTAGGCCTGGGAGATTAAAAACACAGTTTCAGCTGTGAACAAGGAGGACCCAACAGAAATGGCTCTCTGTAAATATAAGCAATACGTGAAGCTTCCTTTTCAAAAATATTTGCCTCAGCTGACCTTGGGACATATTTCCCTGGCCTAGTTATAAAGAACATAGTCTCAAGGGTAAAGCCACTAATCGTCTCTTCTAGCCAGCAGCTTTTCCTGGACTGGGATCCGTGTCTTTCTTGCCTTTTTCAAAAGAGCAATGACAGACTCATCAGATTTAGGAAACTGAAATTGCTCACAAACAAAAAAATAGTGACTAGCTAAAGGTGCTGAGCCTTACCAAGCCTCTCCTCATCTGAGGTCAGGAACTGGGTGGATCCCTGAAATATATATAGTCTTAATTCCCAAACAAACTCAACATTCATCCAGCTGTCAAAGAAACAATGGTTTTGCAAGCCCTGCTTATCATGTTTCTGAATTTGTTAAGAAGGGCCACTATGAGGAAAAGGAGGAAACATTCAAGCCTACTCTCTCTCTGCCTCTAAACTATAACTCCATCACAGGGATTTTTTTGTTGTTGTTAAGCTTTCGTCTGCATGACAACAGAAAGTGCCAAAGGACCTAGGGTTTCACTCTCATTGTAAAGCACCTTTAGTCTCCCAGGAATCTATTAAACAGAACTCAATTTAATCACACTGACCTCCCCAACCAGAGCAATGTGAGGGACTAATTCATAATTGATGGAAAAAAAGAGTTTCCAAAGACAAAACAAATATAGTGCCATATTCAATTCTTTTTAAACATACAGCACTAGGCAGACACAAGTTTCTGCTCTAAGCATCTTCAAAAAGATATCATGCCAAAAGTTCCCCACAGATAATTTTGAATGGAGGAGTCTTTTAGTCCTCAAAGAGTGCTTAAGTCTCTCTCTTTACTTAATTATAGCTATCACAGAAGAGCTGGTTTCATGTGAAAAATATGGTCTTCACTAAGCTTTCAAGTTTCTTTCCAAACATGCTGATAGAATCATCAGAAGTCCTAGGAGGTCAATTTGGCTTTGAGCCGCCTCTAAATGATTAAGTGGGAAGAAGGTCAATCTTGCTGTCAGCAGACAGCTGGAGCGCTGCAACTGTTTAGAAGCAACCTTGGCAAAGAACAAAGCAGCCAGTCATGACCCTTTCCACCTTGGTGTTTGCTGAAACGATATCCCTCATCTCCCCATATGAAATCATGGGTCACTGGGCACATCAGGCTGTTGCCCAAAAGAGATAATTAGGAGCACAAACAAAACTGAGAAGCGGTGGTCATGCCCAGGAGGTCAGGATGTGACTCAGTATCTGTTCCACAAAAATCAAAAACAACTTATGTTACCTAGCAAGGGTATTCAACAGCAGCCTTGCTGGTAATGGCAAGAGATCAGAAAACATCTAAACAGTCCAGGAATGGAGAGATTGGTCACACACATCATGGTACACGTAACAAAAGACTGTAGGGGCCAACCTATATGTACGGCTAGGAAAGAATCTGTAAGACACAGGTCAATGAAAAGTGAGGTCTCTCATAGTATACTACGCCATGCTACCATCTGTGTAAAACAGAAGCGGCTACATGACTTAGAGTTCATATAAGCACAGACTATCTCCAGAAGGATATTCCAGAGACTAGTACTGGTGCCTGTCTCTGAAGAAAAGGAGTGAGAGGGAGGATGGGAAAGAAACTGACGTTTACCTTTACACTTTGCGGGACGATTTGAATTTTTAAAAATCATTTATTCCTTCAATCAGCAAATAATTACTGAGAACTTGCTTTATGCCAGCTCTGTTCTAGGCCCTGGGTAGAGAACAAAGAACAAGACAGACAAGGCCTCTGCTCTCACAGAACTTAAATTCTGATGGAGGAATAGGCAGGCAGACAAATAAAGACCAGTGATGTCACAGATATGAAAACAGGGTGTAAGAGTGAAGAGCCATGTGGCAATCAGAGCAGATAGATGGCCAGGGAGGGCAAGGAGGGACATTTAAGCTGAGATCATTCCCTGGTGGGATAAAGAAAATAAATAAATGAATCACGTTACAACAACAACAAACCTAAAACTATAATGAAAGGGAAAGCCGAAAACCAATGTCTCAGATAATTCTTAACTCCAAGCAATACGTCAACAGCAAGCAACCAAACTTACCTAAGTAACACTAGGGGTAAAAACATGGAGACAACTTTTTCTTTCTTGAGACAGGGTCTCACTCTGGGTGACAGTCAAGGGTGAGGGTCACCCAGAGTCAGACCGTGTCTAATTTTGTATTTTTAGTAGACACAAGGTTTCACCATTTTGGCTAGGCTGGTCTCGAACTCCTGGCTTCGAGTGATCTGCCCACCTTGACCTCCCAAAGTGCTGGGATTACAGGCGTGAGCCACTGCGCCTGGCCCCTCCTTACTTAATCTTGTTACGCTTAATATTTGAGTAGAAAAGAAAATAATAGTCTAAGGTCCATAGTACTAGGTTGTTAGTATTCATTGAAATGGATGTTTAATCTCAGCAGAAGTCAAGTGACAGAGAAGTAGATGAGAGGAGGTATTATCCATCCAAGATGATTTATTGATCAGCAAAATGATTCTTGAACTGGAATCATGGTTTTTAATGACTTGCTGTTTTTCAGAATAAGATTAACCCATTGTGTGTGAGGAGTTTAAATAAAGACCAAGTTCTGTTCAGTCTCATTTATAAGTAAAATTTCAAGGAACACTTAAATAATTTTTTATTCCTCTTAGAAAAAGTTATCTCAGTTAGCCAGGCATGGTGGCACATGCCTGTGGTCCCAGCCACTTGGGAGGCCAAGGCAGGAGAACCACCATGCTGGGCGTCAGAGAGAGACTCTGTCTCTTAGGAAAAAAAAGAATAAGTAAGGACGGGGAAGGGACAGGTCCAGCCTTATGCCTCATTTCAAATTCTTAGTGGTCAATGACCTTTCCAGAATAGAAATAATGTGTGACACAACCATCCCCTCTGTTCCATGGGTCAACTCTGTGAATCTTCATGCCATGGTCACTTTCTCCCACACCCTGCAGCTGATCTGGGGCAGGGAACCAGAATTCTCACATGGGCATGCTGTACTCACTTGGTCAGAGCAGGCACTGTGAATCACAGGCTGATTGGCAAGGGACAGCAAAGACTCCACCATTTCCAGCTCCTGCTGGTAAAAGCTCTGCACTCTGTTCTCCATGAGGAATTCTTTGGCTTTTTCACTCAGCAAACTTGTGAGACTGGGGAGGTCCAGGGTGCCTGGATTGCTGCCAAGGGAAAGTTTTAAAGAGCTCTGCAGAAAGCCATCACCTTTGCTCCTCTTTGGTATGTAAAAAACAGAAGGTTAGCTAGAAAATGCAACACTAGATTGGTGTTTGTTTTTCACATAAAGGGTAATTCATACAGTGAACATCATGCGGTTGTACTCCAGGAACTAAGATATTCAAGACAGATTAGGAGAAAAAAGTCAAACTGCAGAACAGCATGTAAGGTATGGTCCTATTTTAATATTAAAACAAAAAACAAATGGAAACCCATCAAATGTATGGGTGATTATTCATGCTTGTATAAGCACAGAAGAAACCAATTTAAAGACACATGAACATTGGTAACCTCTGGGGAATGGTGTTGAGGCAGGAGACAGGAAAATGGAAAATTTTTACTTTTTATATGAGTCTATAGTTTGTGCTTTTAATATACTTTTTTGAATACATAATATATTCATGTTAAAAACCTTGAAAGGGTAAGCAGTGAAAAGTCTCCTTTCTATCCTCTTCTTGTCCTACCCTCCGGTCCTCACCCCCCAGGGAGCTGCTGTTACTGGTTCTTTGCTCTCCTCTCAGAGTTCTTTTATGCGTATATTAGCAAATATCTATACATTCTCATTCCTCCTGGGGTTTTTTTTCTCCCATGTAAGAGTAAAATCATCCCTGGTTAAGAATGACCAGTGTAAGTTTTTTAAAAACAGGCTTTTGATTATGACATGCTATGGTATAATACTTTGATTATGAGGTGACTTGGTACAGTTAGTTGTCTTCAGGTTTCTTGCCTTGTGGTTCTTTGAGCTTCCTGGATCTGTGAGTTTAAAGTTTTTATCAAACTTGGAAAAATGTCAGCCATTATTATTTCTTCAAAGTGTTCTTCTCTGCTCCTGCCTCCACTCCTCCTTCAGTGACTCCAATTACACACATAATTTCCTCACAGCAACCCGAGGACATCTGTGCTATTATTCTCTTCACGTTACAGATGAGGAAACTGAAGCATAGAGAGGGTTAGAGGACTTGCCCAGAGCCCCATAGCACGCAGGTGGATGATTCAGGATTTGAACTCAGGCCGACCCCAGCATCTGGGCTCCTGCTGCTTGGCTTTCCTGCCATGGACATGTGCTCAGCAGTGATAAGGCACCACTTACCTCAGTGCCTCTTCTTTCTCCAGGGCTGAGCTGCGAAAAGGCTGATCATAAACTTTCCTGTAGATAGTGGGCAGCTCAAGCATCCTTGCGATTTGTATGTTCCATACTGGGTCATCCACTTTATCTAACAAGTGACCAGAAAAAAGATGCCACAGAAATTACAAATTACATTGAGATCCGTTCTTTCTCAGGCCCAAACTGCTGCTAGGACAACAGTAAATGAGGTGCTGGGTGGGCCTCCTTCCTCCTGAGTGCCCAGGGAGCATACGCTAGATGCACTAAATGGTTCCCAGTCATCCTGCATGAGGGAATGCAATGTCCTAGGTGTCATGGGCTTGGCCAGGGCCAAGGAACCAGGAAAGCACATGAATGTATTGATTTGTCTCCTCCTCTGGTGGACAGCAGGGGCTGTCCCTGAGATTTCCAACTGAAAACTAGCCAGCATGGTGCAAAGGGAAGATGATGGGAACAGTCATATTTCTGATTAGCTGTTTTCATTTAAAATTAATGGACTTAATGGTGTTCAAGAAATTTCTGGCCAGGCACAGCGGTGCACAGCTGTAATCCCAGCACTCTGGGAGGCTGAGGTGGGTGGATCTCCTAAGCTCAGGAGTTTGAGACCAGCCTGGGCAACATGGCGAAACCCCATCTCTACAAAAAATACAAAAATTAGCTGGGTGTGGTGGTACGTGCCTATAGTTCCAGCCACTCAGGAAGCTGAGGTGGGAGAGTCTCCTGAGCCCAGGAAGCTGAGGCTGCAGTGCCTGCGCCACTGCCCTCCAGCCTGGGCAACAGTGTGAGACCCTATCTCGAAAAATAAAAAATAGAGAATAAAGAAATTTTCATTATTTTGAAGAATATTCATATTCTGCCCTAATGGAGTGACATTTTGAACTTGCAAGTACTTTGTAAACTCTATTATGTCATCCAAATAAACTTGCCAACCATATATACAGTAAATAATTTATTTTCTTTCCCAACTTATCATTAGCTCTCTTCAAAATAAAATTAAGAAATGCTCCTTTTCTAAAGAAAGCATGTTAAACAATGTAATTCGCTTATTAAATATAGTTAAATCTTAACTGAACTTTTTGAAAGTTTGACTTCCAGCTGAACAAGAGGTTTACTGGACGCACATCCAGAAAAACCGCCAATTTGGTAGAAATATCTTGTGCTTACAGTAAGTGGTGGCATGAATCTCTCGCTCTTCTCTGTACGTTCGGATACTGCCTCTGACTCGGATCGTGTCCCCAATCTCTATCTTTGTTCTCTGCTCAATGGTTTCTCGTAGCTTCTTAAGTTGTGAGGTTAAGCTGAGCTCTCTTGCCGCACTTGGAGCAGCTGTAGTTGTTTGGAGCCAGAGGGAAAGAGAAAAAGTTATAACACAATCACTCTACCACATCCGCGAGACAGTTTTAGGGTAAGATCAACATAATACATTTATTTATTCTACTTCTGAGTAATTGTTCTACTGTAGGAAATCCACATAACCTTTTGGAGTCCTCCACGGAGAAAAAGGTGTAACTGTAATTATTCAAGAGTAGGGTGAAGGGAATGGAGTCTAGACTGAAGCCCAGCAGGCAAGCTCCGACAGGCTCCAGGGCTTCCCTCCTGCCTTATATTGCCAGTGCAGTCAACCAGCTCCGCATGGCCCCGAGACGAATTCTGTGCAATGAGTTCAGCGGAGCACAGTAGCAATAGATTTAAATATTTCAAATGTCCTTGCGAGGAGACTTGTCCCATCTGAGTGCTCAACATCCCAGTTTCTCACCCCTCTCATCTCTGTTGGGGAACTAGGCTAATCTCTCTCTCAAACACAGACACAGACACAGACACACACAGACAGACAGACAGACACACACACACACACACACACACACTCTCTCTCTCTCTCACACACACACACACACACACACACACACCCCACTTAAAACTATAAACTTAAGCAACTTCATGATGAAAAGAACCCAAGGTACACTCAATTCTAAATAACTTCTACCACTATTTGACTTCCAAATTGTATTAGTTAAGTAAGAAGACGAATTGTCACGAATACCTGGGTACTACAGGTGCCGTTCTAAGGACTTTACAATGTATTAGCACATTTAGTCCTCACAAGCATTCCTGCTTATTATTAGCCCCATTTTAGAGATGAGGAAATTGAGTCACAGAGAGGTCAAGCAACTTGCCCAAAACAAAACAGCTAGTTAGAGACAAGGCTGGAGTTTGAACCCAGGCAGTCTCTAGCTCCAGAGCCATTCCACCTACCCTTTATTCTCTGCTGCCTGCCTCAAGAAGATACATTTCCCAGTTACAGCTGGTGGGTGTAAAGGACTTTATGTTCTGTTTTTCTGCCTACCACAATTTCAAATACGTATATGTATCCAAAGCAGCTACACAGCCAAGCATTTTATGTTTATTAGAGACAGGGTCTTGCTATATTGCCCAGGCTGGAATTGAACTCCTGGCCTCAAGCCATCCTCCCACCTCAATCTCTTGAGTAGCTGGAATTATAGGTACAGTTTTATCATTTTTTACTTTGGTTTTTGTCACTAGCACTGTATGGGGGCAGTACAGCTTAGCCATCAGCATTTGGCTATTGGAATTGGAAACACCTGACTTGAATCTCAGTTTACCTCCTACTAGTTGTGTGACCTTGGGAGGCTGCTTAACCTTATTGTGTCTCAGTTTCCTTTCTACTTTTACACTTCGGTTTCCTCAATTATGAAATGGAGGTAACAGTAGAGTCTACCTCATACATAGAGTTATACATGATCTAATTGAACACATATTTCTGCACTTAGCACAATTCCATATTTATAGGAAATTCTCAATAAATGTAAGCTATTTGTGATCATGAATAATTAAACCTTCTAGAAAAAGCATCCTGTTTTCTTTGGGGTCTTTCATTCAAGATTATTACTGGATAAAAAATTACAAACTGGTTTACAGTTCATTACATATTGTCAGAATGCTTGCCAGAAAAAAATGATCAAGCCCCTTTGTTTTTAGACAATGTTGTCAGCAATGCATGCATGCTCATAACTCTTACACCAGCTTCAGTCATTTGGATTTTTAATACCTTAACAAATACATAATTATTCCATACATCTTATTTTGTTTTTAAATTGCAAGAGAGGCTGTCTCCTTATATAAGATGATCTACTCTCCGTATTTCTTTATACACAAGCCTTTCATCAATATCAACCTAATACAATTTTGACAACTGTGGCTCTGTAATGTGCAGAGGCATTATTTTTCCTTGAACACTCCTACTATGCCCAGGGAAACAGCGACATAGGGAGCACAGAGAACTCTGTGCATTCAGTGAGTGAGAGGTAGGAACCTGGATGCAATCAGCATTACCGCTGCTCAGAGCTTACTGGGTTTCTTAAAAAAAAATCCCCAACTGCTACTTTTTCAAAAGGCTATCCCATCTGTGTTCCCATTCCCACGTCCTCTTCTACTTAAGGCTGAATTTTAAAGGTGTTTATAAATTTCACTGCCATTATGCAGACATTATAGGTAATAGTAAATGCTTCACATGGCACCACTGAAATGATCAGACTGACGGTTGGTCTGAGAAAAAGAGGTCCACCTTTCACTTAAAGGGAGAGCCAAGTTGCCACAAGGAGGCTCAAGCTGTGTAATTTAATGAATATAACGTGAAGACTGGAGCCGGATAGAACTTCACTTTCAGTGTCTATTCAATCATCATGAAAGATAAATCCCCTTTAACGTTCTAATATTCAGGGCCAGGCAATCTGAACTTCACTCATAAGCTAAGTCCAAATGGTACATTCAATGTGACATTTATGGGAGCTAATATTATATTCTCATACTTTCACTAACTGGAACATGATTTTGATTCAGACTAAATTTTGTTTAAAAAATCAGCCTTTGCTGGCCACCTTCCAATGGAAAGCTTTTAAACTAAGAGCAATGAAATTAAAAGGAGAGAATAGGCTAGTTGGGAGCAATTTAAAGATGACGAGAATCATTTTTAGGTTTTCTCCTTGTACTCTTACCCTCTTGTTATATTTGCAAAGCAATCTTAAATTAAGACTCCCCACTGTGATTGCTCATCCATTTATCTACTTATCGATATTTTAAAAATCTGACTCTCAGTATTAATAGCCATCTTGTTGATCTAAAAAAATACTAAGTATAAGAATTATATACTTCTGATGATGCTATTTCTTTAAAAAAGAGTCAATTTTCAAAACCGAGACAATGTCTAAAACAGGGGTCTGCAAACTATGGCTCATGGACCAAATCCATCCACAGCCTGTTTTTTAAAATAAAGTTTTATTGGAATACAGCCATGCCCATTTGTTTATGTACTATCTACTTTCTATTATAATGGCAGCACTGAATAGTTGAGACACAGAACATAGGGTGCACAAAGCAGAAAACATGGCCCTTTACAGAAAAAGTTTGTTGACTCTCAACCTAGAACAAGTATGCATATTCAAACTATACCTTCTGACTAAAGATTGTGACAAAAAACAAAAATCTGCAAATGATTTTAATACTGTTACAATTTCAGTGTTTTTGTTCCCTCAAAAGCTCATGTGTTGGAAAATTAACCCCCAATGCAACTGTGTTGGGAGATGGGGTCTAATGGGAGGTGTTTAGGTTATGAGAGCTCCACTCTCATGAATGGATTAAGGCCACTATAAAATGGGTTTGCAGAAGTGGTTCTCCTTCTCATGCTCTTCTGCCATGTGAGAAACAGCTCTCCTCCCCTCTGGAGGATGAAGCACTCAAGGCACCATCTTGGAAGGGGGGACCTGGACCTTACCAGACACCAAAACCTTGATCTTGGAATTTTTGGCCTCCAGAACTGTAAGAAATAAATTTCTTTCTTTATAAATTATCCAGTCTCAAGTATTCTATAATTCTGTTTTGCAGCACAAAACAGACTAAGAAAAATACCTCAGACATACATAAAAATCCAGATTCCTGGTTTTCTCATAGGTGTATTTCTTGACTATGAGATATCTGCCTAAAAACCTGTTGTCTCCCTTAAATCTATCTACAAACCTTCCTCACCAAAGCAATTCTATTGATTTAGATGTTCCCAGATTAGGAATTAGAATTCCAAAGTTACATGAAACTGATGGCCAAATTCTAAATGTAAATATATCAGAAAATTAAGCAAATGAACATTCCATTGATTGGTATAGTCAAAGTACAAAGTTGAGATTCTGACATGTAATGGCAAAAAAGAAGAAACTATTCCAAGCATTATATATTCTCAACATACTTAACACAAGTAGACAGATACCAGATGTTAGACATTAGAGCAGGCAGTGTTTGCTGAATAACTCCACTGTGTATGGCACCATACTGTATATGTTGTAAAACAGAGGAAAAACAAGGTTCCAGTTTTCATAGCTTCTCTAGAACAAAAAACCATCACCAATATTGCACAATATTCTTTCATATTATGAACTTAACCTTAAAAAGTATCTAAAAATTGGGCCGGATATGGTGGCTCAAGCCTGTAATCCTAGCACTTTGGGAGGCTAAGGCAGGAGGATCATCTGAGTCCAGAAGTTTGAGACCAGCCCTGGCAACATAGTTAGAACCTGTCTTAAATTAAAACAAAAAAAAAGGATCTAAAAATTATTAAAATATACTCAAGCAATTCCAAATGTTATTTCAGTTATAGTCAATGTGTTCACTATACAATTTTAAAGTTATTTTAATTTATATTACTTAATGGATAACTTCCAAAGAAATCCTATCTTACCTTCTCAATCTTAGAATTCCTGGTATTATTTGCTTGAAAACAGAGGTTTTAGAAAATCTGGACCATTATGGCACAGAAGTTAGTGGCAACCATGTGAGAGAAACACTCTTCAATATGTTCTTGGTCAAGTATATGGCTGGGACAAGGGGATTGAGCCTGGCTAGCAATTAGGCTAAGACACCTTGACTTATGTAATAATGGGCATGGTCAAAATGAACTGCTGAAACTCCCTGTAACCTAGTCACCTTCCTGTAGGCTTAGGAAGAAGTGAGCACCAAAGAGATGGGAGAAAGAAAAGCAACTGGCTCTCTCATGGCATCATTTTTCAGAGCAGCCAAAGCTCTCATCAGGGGATAAATGTGAAAATTTAGCCATGTAGCTATTTTGATGAACTACACTGAATAAAACCTATTAGGTGAAAAGCAGAGGAATGTGACAAATAAAATTACCTGATGCAGACTCTGTATTCAACTTTTTCCAGCAGATGCAGTTTATAACTCCAGTGCTGTCATCCACTGCAAGAGAAATGTAAAAGAGTAGAAGAGAGATTTGGGCAAGGCTGGTGAATTAGCATGCTGCCACTGCATTCAGCCCTACTGAAAGATGACCCTTTCAATGGCCTGGAGAAGCAAATCCCTTATCAAACTCTCCTTCCACCTTTGAAACAACCTCTCACTGTATACAAGTATAAACGGTCTGTCTGCACAAGTCAATGTAATTCACAAGCCCAGTGGGACATGGTCAGCATTTCACTTACCCTACCTCAAGGTACTAATGTTTAGTACCCTCAAGGGTACCCAGGATGCTTATCTACACCTCTCTACTAAAAATGGTGGCCTTCGGAAGTTAAGTGAAAAAATTGAATGACTGCTCACATACAAAATCAGCCTTTCTCTCCCACCCTGAAACAAGAGAGCATCGTGTGGTCTGTGGTTAGAGGCACAGGCACTTAGAGAGCAGCCTTCTGTCACAGTCTCTTCGCTAGCATGCTGACCTACAAAGACAAAGTGTTCCAAGTCATTTGGCCTGGGTTTCTCTTTGTGAAAGATCTTTTGCCCAGTCCTCACCACTGCAGGGGATGCAAGGAAAGCCAAGCACATCACAGAATGACACCGTTTTATTTTCATAATAGAAAATAATTATATCCTGGCCATAAAAACAGCACTAGTCTGGCTTATTTTATTCCTAGGTTATCTAATTTTTGCAAAAAATATCAAACAATTCCCATTGTAGTTATATTTATAAACTATAGAGGAATTTGGAGATGTTTGCTAGGGGGTAATAGGCATTTCCTCTTTGCCTAATTTCTGACAAACTCAGAACAGAGGTTGTTAAGCATGGGATCGGTGGGTCTCATAATTTTAAAAAAATTATCAACTAGACTGTTGTAAAAGCACATGTAATACTGAAGAAATATAAGGCAAATTTTTGGCTGCTGATCTAAATCCATGCTGAAGAAAAGCTAAAAAGAGTACTTCCTATAATAAAATAAATCCTAGATGGATTTTATTAAATATAAAACAGGTAAACTTAAGATGAGAAGAAGATATGGGTGAACACCTTTAATGCTGGGCTTATAGTGAGTGGGGAGAGCCTTCTTTAAGCAAAATCTTAAAATCAGAACTCATTAAAGAAAGTCTGATAAGTCTGATCACCTAAAAACTAATGCTGGATAGCAATATTCCAAATGATAGGGTTAATGCTTTAATATATAAAAAGCTCATAGGCTGGGCATGGTGACTTATGCCTATAATCCCAGCACTTTGGGAAGCCAAGGCAGGAGGATCACTTGAGCCCAGAGGTTCGAGATCAGCCTGGGCAACACAGGGAGACCCCGTCTCTACCCCTCAAAAATTTAAAAATTAGCCAGGTGTGGTGGTATGTGCCTGTAGCCCCAGCTACTTGGGAGGCTGAGGTGGGAGAATCGCTTGAGCCCAGGAGTTCAAGGCTGTAGTGAGCCATTATATGCCACTGCACTTCAGCCTGGACAACAGAATGATACCCTGTCTCAAAAAATAAAAAATAAAGAGCTCATATAAATTAATAAGAAAAAGATCAAGACCACAGGAGAAAAAGTGGCAAAGAAAAGAATATGCAATTCATGGAAGACATAAAAATGGCCAATAAAAATATGTCAGTATGCTAAATTCACTAGTTACCATTAAAAAAGCAAATATAAATAATTTATCAACAATGAAATTGACAAATATTAAAAATACGGATACCTTCATATGTTGTTAGTGGGAGTATAAATTAGTAACACATTTTAAAAATTTAAATCTTAAAGAGTAAGTTTGGAAACACGCATCAGATTGTAAACTGTAAGCCAGGTGCGGTGCCACATGCCTGCTCCTTGGGAGGCTAAGGTAGGACTGCTTGAGTCCAAGAGTTTGAGGCTGCAGTGTGCTATGGTCCCTGTGAGAGCCCCTGCACTCCAGCCTGGGCAACACAGTGAGACCCTGCCTCTTAAAAAACGTTGTTTTAAAACGTAATACATCCTTTGACTTAGCAATTACTTCCAGATAAAATAAAAACAAGTACACAGATATTTACATTTTAGGTAAGGCTGTTCACTGTAGTAGTCTTTAAAATACTGAAACTTGGAAATATCTAAATGTTTATAAATATGGAATTGGTTAAAAAAATTGCAATGACGTACTATATGAGAATAAAAAGATATACACGGCCCACTGTAAAACAGAAATATATAATCTAATTTACGTGCAACATTAAACAGTGTATTCTGACAGAAGTGATTTTGAGAGATTAAATGCTATCAGCAGTTTCTCTTGGAGTGTGGGGAAGGAAACCCACATTCAATGTATACGTTGACTGTAAGCCTAATTTCATAAACACTGAGAAAGAAATATGCAAACTAGTACTAAGGAAAGAAGCATTTCTCCATTTCTTTGATATTGGGAACATGCTAAGAATATGAGGAAGGGTGCTCACCCAAACACTGACACTGTTTTGCCTGATTTGTAGTGTTTCACATCATTTCCATATTCTTCATTAAAATTTTCTCTAGTTTGAAATTTTATTTTATAATGAGTAAGTACCATTTTAAGAATCCAAAAGATCAATAAGGACATTTTGAGTTAAAAAAAAAATGCATGACACTTCCAGGCATGCCACTTCTCTGCAGTTGAAAAGCTTGATTTATAATAGAAAGTTTAAAAAAATTAGCAGGCCAGGAACAGCGGCTCACATGCCTGTAATCCCAGCACTTTGGGAGGTTGAGGTGGGTGGATCAATTGAGGCCAGAAGTTCGAGACCAGCCTGGTCAACATGGTGAAACCCATTTCTAAAAAAATACAAAAATTAGCTGGGCATGGTGGTGAGCACCTGTAGTCCCAGGTACTTGGAAGGCTGAGGCAGGAGAATCACTTGAACCCGGGAGGCGGAGTTTGCAGTGAGCCAAGATCACACCCCTGCACTTCAGCCTGGGCCGCAGAGCGAGACTCTGTCTCAAAAAAAACAAAGAAACAAACAAAAACTTAGCACATGAACATTTGTCCTGGAGAATGTGAGGTCATTCTGGTCTTGACTGTAGCCTCTCAACATTCTAGGTCTCAGCTGGAGTTGCTATCAACTGTTCTGTGCACTCTGGGCACTATCACCAATCCCCCAACTTCCCAGGTTTGTGACCTCTCCCAGCAGACCCTGGGCCTTGGTGCCCAGAGGTCTGGCTGCTGGAATGCCCCAAATGGAGGCATCCTTGCAGTGCTTTGCGGTGCTGCACAATGTCCTCCGCAGCTACGCAGTACCGCCTAGGCCACGGGCCTTTTGTTTCAGCTGCAGGATGAGTCAGTCTGAGCAGGAAGCACCCTCAGCACAGGCCTGCGGTGAATCAGGGGAAGCAGGACCCAGAGCAGCAGGAAGCGGCCACCTGGCAGCTGGCCCAAAAGCCATATTGTGCCTGAGGACATCAAGGAGAGGAGCAGCTCTCCACAAGAACTAAAGTTGCAAAAGCCTCTCTATTCTCAACAATTTCAACAGTCAGATGCTTTTTATCTTCCCAAAGCCCACAGACATGTCATGCTCCTCAGATACTCACTCAGAAGGAAATGCTTATTGGAGAAGAGGCAATCATATTGCCTTAATCTTTTTATAATGGGAAAGGGGTTAAGTGAAGCTCCTTTAGGCACAGGCTTAATATCTAGCCTGGTTCCAGGGCCAGGATTTTAAAATCCTCAAACAGCCTCATTTATTTGATCTGAAAAACAGAAAACTAAAAATCAAATGCAGTTGTCTTTTTGTTTGTTTGTTTGTTTTTTATGGGTGGGAGATGGAAGAAAGAAGAGGGAGAAAAAAAATCAAACTGAGTTATATGGAGACCACAGAACAGACCTTAGTCAGTAAACAGAATGGACCCACAAATCTCCATCAGTGGAATCTTGAGCAAGTTACTAAGCCTTAGTTTTCTCACCTACAAAATGGAAATAGAATCTGTCCTTTCTATTTCAAAAAACTAGGGGGAGAATAAGATGAAATTATGCATATAAAAGTGCTTTGTAAACTGAAAGACGCTACTATTTTCATTGCTGGCATTTGGAGAGAAAGCACTCCACTATATCATAGTTAATGTACTGCCCACAGCTGGATACGCTGTAGGAACTTAGTAAATATTTGTTGAGTTGTTTCAAGAAAAACAGGACCAATATCTTTGGTAAAATAAAGCAAAGAAGAGATTCAATATGGGAATGTCTGACAGGATGATACCTTTCAGAATTAAAAAAATACATATATATATACACATATATATGCTGGGAAAAAGAAAACATGAGAGCTTTTATCTCTCACATGTAATTTTATTAAAAGCACAAGATAACCATCTTCAGGAAAATGAATACATGTAAAGACAGGCAATGATATTGTATCTACAAATTATCAATCATGCAGGGAGTGCCAAGGAAATGCTCTTGGTCACAAAGTTCAGCTGCCTTCTATCTTTCCCCAAGAAGAGTAAGAATACAAATCCAGGGCATAGCACAAAAAGTGACAATGTAATTTCAGCAAAGGTTTGGAATTTAAAGTTAAGTTTCCCACAAAATATCTAGCTTGGCCTCTTGACTACAGAGTAGCTTAGAGTTGTACAAGGCAATGTATTAAATACTTAAAAATCAACTCAATGAAAAAATAAAGACCTATTATACTAAAATCACATTCTAGCAATTCTCTGGTATCCAAAATATAGAAACCCTTTATTAAGTTTCCATCATCATGAGGGAAAATAAACTTTCTGATGATGGATATTTACCCCTTTGAGTATCAAAATGCTTTTTGTCAACCATTCTGGATGCAAAGATTTTAAAATTATTTTCCACATCTTCCTTTATTGTTAGAGTCTACTTTAATATTAATCTGGTCTTTGCTTTTTAAAGCAATCCACATAACCATATATTGCCACCCTTTGCTATTTACAGATATACCCTTGGGCATCAGGTGCCCCCTGCCCTGTCCAGTGGTGCTCCTAGGGTGCTGTATTTTAATTCTTCCACTTCCTAGTGCCTCAGCAGCTGCCACTTCACTGAATTCATCAGTATCATTCCTACCCGTTGGCTCATTTTATTCTTAGTCCATGTCTGGGGACTATAAGGGACACCCCGTAGAGTAAGTAGATGTCCTTAGGGATGGTCTCCGGCTACTTTAAAGGGCTAGGGCTGCTGAAATTCAACTTTCAGCCCAGAAGGGTCTGCTTTCTACATAAACTCCATTTCAAACACAATTGTTCTTACCTCCATAACTGTAGAAAGCATCTCTTTCTTTCACTCCAATGACAGTTCCCAAGACATCTACCTGTTTTATTGGATGTCCATTGTACAAAAATACACCTAAAATTTAAAAAAGCAAAGTCTATATAATGTATGATTACATTTTCTGCATCAGTAAATGTTAACTTGTAGGGGGTAAGGGGGTGTAAAAAAATCAGTGCCATGCTGTTTGCTGAAATTCTAGACTTAAGAATCAGTCCTTGACAAATGACAATGCACCAAGGAATTCCAAAGTCTTTTTCTCACAGGTCCTCAGTAGAAAGCCTGGCATTAAAGGTTGTACTAGTGCAGATGGGAGAAAACCAGCATTGCCCAACTAGATTTGGTTAATGCACCTCTGTCCAGAATGCTTACAAGGGGCCTGAAAACAGTCATTATACTGTGGGACCAAACACAGGACTATATTTGGAGCAACTAGAAGCAGGAAAGAGAAAGGAAACCATGAGAAAGCCTTCTTTGGCTTTTTTTTTTTTTTTAACAAGTGCTTTTCTAAGAAACCAGTCATCATTTCTTTGAACTGGCAATAGCATTTTTTTAAAAAGGCAGTAAGTAGGTTACAAAATGCTACCCTTTGGGGCCAGATTACAACCCCAAAACTTCTCTTTTTAAAACTCTTATTTTCAAAACCTAGGCTACAGATGTCGGCAGGCAACTTCCTGCCAGAGTAGAAAGCTGAGGGGGGAGCCTACCCACTGAGATCCAGAGGCTTCTTTCTGACTTGGGGACAGGAGACAGAGGGGGTGCTCTATATCACTATTTGTACACTGAGCAGAGTACAGTTAGAACTGTTTTATAGAACAGGGCTGCCCCCACTCCCAGCTTACATGATGGTCTATCCTGGCTGCCAGGTACTTGTTTGTATTAGAGACAGACACCCCACAGGTGTGTGGAGCAGGAAGGAGTCCCTGATGGTCTCAGGGCTGTCCTGGCTCCTGCAGGGCTTTCCTTCTGCCTGTCCCCCAGTAACCCAACCCGAGCTCCCTGCTTCACTTTAAGCTAAGTGCACTGTGTTCTTGTCACCTGCAACTAAAGAGTCCTGTCCAATCTCTTTTCCAGCCTCTTCCCCCTACCCTCATGATGGCTGAATTCTTTATTTTCAGAAACAGGTTATGAACTTTTATATGGTGATTTCCTTTTTCTTTTTTTAAATTAAACACGGGAGTCTCACTTTGTTGCCCAGGCTGGTCTTGAACTTCTGGCCTCAAGCAATCCTCTCGCCTCAGTGTCTCAAAAGTGCTGGGAACCACCACACCTGGCCAAGTCCTTTTTAAAATAAATGTATGAATTCCAGACTGAGAAACAATGATCACCTCAGGCGTTTGGCCATTCTTCCTCACCATCAAGGCTAGTCACAGATTCTATTCTCTCCATTCATGCGGGCACTTGTGGCCCAAATCCCAATGCCCCTTAGAACCCCCAGACTGGTCTCTGCTGATGGTTCTGTTTCCCTTATAGACAAAGGGACTGGGGAAGAATCCAAAGAATGGAAGAGGAACCTCTAAGCCTCAGTTACAGAGAGATACCAGGGGAGTGAGATGTGGTTTGAAGAAATAAGAGGCGGCAAATTTGGCCAAAAGTGAGACCCTCTCCCTCCACAGAGGCACACTTCTAAAGATGACCTGGTGGTTGGAGATTGTCCTCAGGACAACCCTACAGGCATGAGCTGAAGATGGCAAGAACAAGGAGGGAAGGAGCCTGGGTCATTGTGTCACCCCCAAAAGAGAGTCACCTCCATCCAGGAACACTTGAATGGGGACAAAGTGGTTCCACTAAAAATCCATGTTTGGTTTTTGATTTTTTTAAAGATAGGTTTCTGTCTGTTGCCCAGTGGCACAATTACAGCTTTCTGCAGCCTCAACTCCTGGTCTCAAGTGGGAGCCCAACTAATTCTTTTACTTTTTATAGAGATGGGTCTCTCTCTGTTGCCCATGCTGGCCTCAAACTCTCAGCCTCCCAAAGCAATAGAATTACAGGTGTGAGCCACTGCAACCAGCCCATAAAATTTTAAGATGTAACCAGTCCCAACTGGCTTCTCCCGAGTTCTCACGATTGAAACCTAGTCTTTTCCATAACACCACTGATGAGACCCTCAGTTCTCTGCCCCTGCCTGCCTGCACTGACCAAATACAAAAAGACAGGGAGCCTGCAGAGAAGGGAGATCTCTGTGTCTTGTGTAGTCAAAGGCAGGCTTCCTTGCAGCAGAAGCAAACTTTAAACCAGGAGAATGAGCCTCACCCAGGGATGCCCTCTACTGCAGTACACCCCACCACTCTGCCTTAGAGTGCCTGTGTGCAGAGCAGGACTGAGGCATGGTGCTGCTTTGGTTATCTAGGGTTGCCGCAGGGCCAGGTGGCCTGAGCTCCAGGCTAATCTCTGGCTGCACTCCGCCCTTTCTGCCTCCCCAAATGCTCTATATCACTATTTGTAAACAGGTCAGAGTAAAGTTAGAGAGAACTGTTTTATAGAATAGGGCTGGCCTCCCCCTACCCCGGCCTATGTGATGGTCTATCCTGGCTGCCAAGTATTTGTTTGTATTAGAGACAGACACTCCACAGGGTCTGCTGTGGCCCATTGCACACAGGCAATCAGAGGCAGAAAGCAGAGCCCTTTGGACCCACAGAGGGCTGGCTGTCCACCACTGAAATGTCTTTCCAGTTGGTCAATAAGCAGTAGGATGCTCTGCTGGTGATGTCTGAAAGTCCCAGGACTCTTTGGGTCTCTGTGGAAATCCTAGCATGTACCACTGTCGTGGTTTTAACAAATAGTGAAAACACTTTCAGCTGGGGAAAAGAGTGGAATAAAAGGTATGTTTCCTGCATTGAAGTCTATGGGAAAGGCATTGAGAAGACTGGGCTAATGGCACAGCCAATGAAGTCCTCTAGTCACCTTTGATGGAAGCCAGTCATCCAATGTTAAAAGCTTTGTATGCAGCGACACTTAATAAAAATCTGAATAGGTCTTCACTTGTGGACACAGTAGACTTTCTTGAAAAAGGACAGAAAAGTGAGCCCTGTGAATTTTCATCTCATGTACTGACAACAATGACTTGTCTTTGAGGACAGACACGGTCACTCAAGATGCAACAAAATCCTTCCAGTCCCAAGTGGCTGATGCAACAACAACAACAACAAATCTTAAAAGCATCACAGAACAATGAAGAAAGAGATCAGAAGAATATAACAAGTAGTTTGAATTTTAAAACTCAGAGAAAAGCAAGTGAGGAGGAAATACACTGCTTAGAAAGAAGAAATTTCTCCAAGTCTATAGAAACGTGAACTGCACTTATCAGTTGCGCTGCCTCTACAACAAGATGGCTAAAGACATGGAAAAAAGAGTTAGAGAGCCATTTTCTTCTATCAAAGCAATCCTCTTCTATAAGAAGAGAGTTCAAGAAAGTTGGATGGCTGCTCTGTCGACTGAGAGAAAGCTCAATGAACTAAGAAAAGAAAATGGCAACAAATACTAGATAACAGAGCTCATGTTCCAGCCTTTCCCAAGTGGTCCTTGTGTTCCTGCTGTTCCACACGCAGGCCACAGAGGCCTAAAAGCATCAGAAGACCCCCTGGATCATCAGGCCCCCAAGAAGGAGGAGGGTCGAGCTGTAAGGGCTCAGGGATTCAGGGTCACAGGCAGGTTGATTCAGATTTCAAGCAGCTGACCCTGAACATCCACAACCACAGCAAGACATTTGACTGTTTTCTCTTTTTAAAAGTACTTTTGACTCCTCACTTTTTAGTTTAATTGCTGTTATTTAATAGATGCTATAATTGTTATTCATGTTTGATAGCATTAAAACACCTAAGATAATGTTTTTCAAACAGATTTAATATAATTCTTATTAATATATTATTTCTACTTCATTGTACCCATTAGAATAATAGGATAAGTATTATACACTGATTTAAATTAAAAAGTATTATTTACCCATCATTAAAGTTTGACACAGAGATATTTAAAACAATAAATATGACTTCTATATGTTATGAGCTATTATTAAAAATACATTGATTTTTTTTTTGAGACAGGGTCTTGCTCTATTGTCCAGGCTGGAAGGCAATGGTACAATCACGGCTCACTGCAGCCTTGACCTTCTAGGCTAAAGTGATCCTCCCACCTCTGCCTCCTGACTAATTGGGACTATAGGCACTGCTTTTTAAAAATCAGACATGGAGTCTCACTTTGTTGCCCAGGCTGGTCTTGAACTCTGAGGTCAAGTGATCCTCCCACCTTGGCCTCCCAAAGTGCTGGGATTACAGGCATTAGCCACTGTACCTGGGCTATTTCTTTTTAATGCAAAAAAAGAAATAAAAAGTCCACAAAAATCTAAATACTACCACAATCAAATTTCACAGTATTTTTCTTAGTTTAACTCTAAATTCAAATTTAGGGGACCCGACACTTTGCAATCATTTTGTGATGCATGCTAACTACTCAAAGTTAGGTTAAATTTCACAGGTTAAGGGCACAGTCCCCCACAATACTGCCCTCACTTGAGTCATGAGTCCCAAGTTTTGTGAGGGTCCTCAGGCCATCTGCACTTCTGACCAACTGGTTATAAGTTTGGGGGTTCCTAATACTCCCTCAGGTTTGATAATTTGCTAGAATGACTCACAGGACTCAGGAAGGTGCTATACTTATGATTATAGTTTTATCCATGAAGAGTACAAATCAGGACCAGCCAAATGAAGAGATGCCCAGGGAAGGGTCTGGGAGGGCACAAACACAAAGCTTCTGTGTCCTCAACACATCACCCCCTGACACATGATGATCAACTATGGAAGCTCACCTGACCCTCAGTGTCCAGAGTTTTTACTAAGGTCTCATAATGTAGGCACAACTAACTGAATTATCGGCCACATAACTGAACTCAATCTCCAGTCCCTCTCCCCTCCCAAAAGGTCAGATTAGCATGATCTGGCTCAAAACTCCAACTCTCTAATCAAACAGTTGGTCTTTTAGGCATAGACAGCCCCCACCTCAAACTATCTAGGGGTCTAGCACGAGCCACCTGATTTGCATAAATACAGGTGTGGTTCAAGAGGCCACCATGAATAATGATGACGCTCCTATCACTCAGGAAACTATAATAATTTAGATGTTACCCTGCAGGAACCAAGGGCAAAGGGCAGCCAAATTCTTTATTATACAACACAGTCATTTCATATTTTATCATTTTTGGGGTTTGTCTTTGTTATTTTGTTTAAGATATTCTTTGCTGTTTAAACATTCCTAAATTGTATGCAGTCAAAATTTTTGTCTTTATGATAAACTAAACCAAACACCTAGGTGAGTGGAATTCCATATATAGTCTAAAGCAGTGGTCCCCAGCCTTTTTGACACCAGGGACCGGTTTTGTAGAAGACAGTTTTTCCAGGGATGGGGATTGGGGGAACGGTTTGCTGATGAAACTGTTCCATCTCAGATCATTAGGCATTAGATTCTCATAAGGAGTGTGCAACCTAGATCCCTCACACGTGCAGTTCACAGTACAGTCTGCGCTCCTCTAAGAATGTAATTCCGGCCAGGCGCTGTGGTTCACGCCTATAATCCTAGCACTTTGGGAGGCCGAGGCGGGTGGATTGCCTGAGCTCAGGAGTTCGAGACCATCCTGGGCAACACGGTGAAACCCCGTCTCTACTAAAATACAAAAAAATTAGACAGGTATGGCGGTGTGTGCCTGTAGTCTCAGCTACTTGGGAGGCTAAGGCAGGAGAATCACTTGAACCCGGGAGGCAGAGGCGGCAGTGAGCCGAGATTACGCCACTGCACTCCAGCCTGGGTGACAGAGCAAGACTTTGTCTTAAAAAAAAAAAGAAAAAAGAAAAAAAAATGTAATGCTGCTGCTGATCTCACAGGACATGGAGCTCAGGTGATAATGCTCACTGGCCAACTGCTCACCTGCTGCTGTGCGGTCCATTCCTAACAGACCATGCACCAGCAGTGATGTGTGGCCCCAGGGGTTGAAGACCCCAGGTCTAAAAGTATCCACTCTGTAAAATTATAGTTGATGTCTGCTTCAACTATGAAGTTGCAGTTTTAAAATACCTTGGAAACATTCTCACCAGTGATAAATCAAAGATCACTGGTCCTGTTTTTGTTGCTTTGTTTTTAACACATCATAAAGTCCTTTGCCTACAGGAAGAGTTAAGCCCCTATCGTGTCCTTGGTACCTGTTTGCTCACCCGCAGAAGAGCATTAAGCAAGGAAAGCTAGGATTTGGTGTAAATTAATTTCTTTCTGAAGAGATGAGCTATGAAGAATAACAGACTGGAAAATGGAAAACTGTAGAGGAGGCTGGCTACATTCCAAGGGGAAAAACAGACCATTTCAAACAATAATTAGGAAATAAAGATGTGGTGAAAAATCTGCACAAAAGGTATTAGCATAAGGTCATCCAAGTATATTTGTACATTTCACTGGAAACAAACAAAACCTTATCTCATTAAAACTGTGGATGCTTGAGATTCTTGACTATTTCTGACTCATAGCTTGTTATTCCCAAGGCCCCTTGACTGGTAAGCTTCACTCAAAATAGCGAAGGAAGTTTAACTAAACTTCTCAAATAGCACAGTAAACACGTGACGATCTACCCACAGCTACGTGAATTATTTAAATCTACCCCAAACTACATTTGTTATATTTTTAGGTATGATAAGCCTGTCTCTAGTAACCACTAATCTAATACAAAAAAAACACTTTTTTTTTTTTTCCTGAGACGGAATCTCACTCTGTCACCCAGGCTGGAGTGCAGTGGCACTATTTCAGCTCACTGCAACCTCCGCCTCCTGGGTTCAAGTCATTCTCCTCCCTCAGCCTCCTGAGAAGCTGGGACTACAGGTATGCGCCACCATTCCTGGTTAATTTTTGTATTCTTTAGTAGAAACAGGGTTTTACCATATTGGACAGACTGGTCTCGAACTCCTGACCTTGTGACCTGCCCGCCTCAGTCTACAACATGCTGGGATTACAAGTGTGAGCTACCGCAACTGGCCCCCAAAAAACTTTTAAACTTTACATATATAATGCCTTGTTGCTTCAACTGATATTTCTATTCGAGGGCCAACTATATGCCAGGCACTGTTCTAAGTCCTGGGAATACACAGGTGAACAAGATAGATGATGTCCTTCCTCTCAGGGAGTTAGTAATATTTTGATTCTGCTTAATTCAAAAGAAAACAAATCCCCATTAGACAATTACACAGGGTTGAGCTCCATTTTTACAAAGAAACCTAAACTTTGCAGAAGGTGAGTCACATGTCCAGGCCAGATAAGTGACACATTCAGGAAAGGAGCCAGGCCTATAAGAATGCCTGGCCCAGTGATCTCTCCAACAGGAGCAGGCCCAAAGAAAAACAAATGAGCATTTCAAATATGAAAGACCCTATAAGCAGGTAAAAAGCTCAGTACAAAGGTTACTCTCCCACTTAAAAAAAAAAAAAAAAGATTTAGACTGTTTTTTTTTAACCTTGCAAATAAATGAACTCATGCAAACGTCCAAGCGAGGTCACTTTCAAAGCCTGCAGCAGGGAAGGCTCTCCTAAAAGCCTCTAATCCCAGCTTTCTGAGACTTTGGGAAAGGGGGCAGATATGCAGCCCAGGGCATACATCAGGGTGGCCAGCCACATACCTGGCACCTGGCGGGACTCCTTCAAGTCCAGGATATCCCTGATGTAGAGTTTTGCAAAGGCTAGAAACACAGGATCCAAACCCCACAAGAGGGAAGGGGTCTCCTCTTCACACCGGCTGGATCCAGACTGCATCAAGAGGCTGGGCTGTGGCTTCCAACTAACCCTGAGAGGTTCTGCATCATTGAGTCAAGCATCTAGACAGGACACAGAAATGAGGATGCAATGCGTTTAACGTGGGTGAAAGTGGCACGGCCCTGACGCTGCTCCCAGGTGGGCGTCCAGGACTCCAGGAGGGGTGAACCCGGGGATCCAGGGCCCTGTCAAACTCCACGCCACGGGGCGTGGAAAGAGGCGTTCCTCGCGTCAGAACGCCTGCGTTCCGTTTGGCTCTCCCGCGGTTTTTCTTCCGCCAAAAAACCAACTTCGGAACGGCTAAACAACTTTTCACTCTGGGAAGATACGTCCATACAGGCGTACCAAACACCGCTTGGGGTCCAGGGAGGAACGGGCACCCTCGCAGCCCTGCACGTGTTGGGGCACAGTGGATGGGTCTGATTGTCGCTCTGCCCTAAACCTTTCGCTTTTGGGGAAGAGCTGAGAAAAAGAGGAAGAAAGATACCAAAAAAATGGACCCACTTGTAGCCCCACCCGCCGGCTGCAGCTCCAGGAGCTCTGAGACCCGGTCCTTCCGGCGCTTGGAGCCGCGGACGGCGACTGCCCCGCCCGGCGCAGGAGCAGTTGGCGGAGATCCCCTCTGGAGTTCCGGCCCGAGCCCGCTCCGGGATCCGCCAGGAACCAGCCTCAGTCTCTGCGCCGGCGCATTTCCTTCCTGCGGCAGCACCTCGCCACGGCTCCACCCCATCTCTTCCGAAGTCCCGCCTCGTTCCGCCCAAGCCCCACCCATCCCCGAGGCCACGCCCCGTGCCACCCGAAGCCCCGCTCCATCCCACCGCGGCCCCGCCAGGCGCTCGGCCCCATCCAGCTGAAGACCCGCCCCGTTCCGTGCGCCGCCGCAGCGCGGCGTCCTTTTGGCTCGGGCAGCGCTGCAGCCCTGCTCCCGTCCTAGCCTCTACCGCCGAGGCCTAGGAACCGACCCTGAAATTCCTGCCGCTCGAACACCGCCCTCCAAGTCACCTTTCACCCCTCCTCCCGCCGCTGGCGGGACCCTGAACCCAGGCCTCCTAGAGGTTGGGGCAGGATCAGACTATTTTTCTTTTTGATTCTTGATATGTAAAACAAACAAAAAGTAAGCAGTGCCACGAGTACATTTTGGCATATTTTAAGTGTTTATTTACAGGTGGTAAGTGACCTGACACGCGCGCTTAGGACGGTTTCACTTGGAGATGTCAATATCTAAATTTGAGCGCTCGAGTGAATGTGAGGTCTTGACCCTGTCAGAGACTAGCCGTGCAAAATAATGACAATACATTTTGTCTCCTTTCCCCTTGTTGGGTCTACAGTCTGGAAGGTTGTGCACTTAAGAACTTTGAAAAACTGGCATTTTAGTAAATCATGGCCACCTTGATGGTGCTTAGTCCCCAAGAATTTCTATTTTAAAATGAGGAAAGATAGCCACGTTCCACTCCCATAAAGAGCTATGTTACTCGAGACGTCAAGAATTCTTCCTAATTTACAGAGACTCTGGAAAATGGCGGGGGAGTACCCAACACCCTGGCAGACTATTCCCGGGGGAGGCAGGTAATGGCCAAAGAGATAATTGCTAAACTATTTATCAGAGAAGGAACTTCGAGCCGCTGGAATGGAAAATGTGCATGTCATTAGACCCATGGCATTTAATTACCTCCCCGGCCATTTAAGAAGCTCAAAAACAGTCTTTTGTAAAATACATTGCCCAGATTCTACTGCAATGAACAGAAAGGGATGTAGGGTTTAAAATTTAATTAAGAGAAGACACCGGCGGGGCGGGATGACTCACGCCTGTAATCCCAGCACTTTAGGAGGCGGAGGCAGGCAGATCACGAGGTCAGGAGTTCCAGACCAGTCTGGCCAACATACTGAAACCCCGTCTTCACTAAAAATACGAAAGATTAGCCGGGTGTGGCAGTGTGCGCCTGTAATCCCAGCCTCTTGGTAGCCTGAGGCGGGGGAATCGCGCAAACCTGGGAGGTAGAAGTTGCAATGAGCCGAGATCGCGCCATTGCACTCCAGCCTGGGTGACAGTCCCCACCTCCGTCTCAAAAAAAAAAAAAAAAAAAGAGAGAGAGAGAGAAGACATCTTCTCTAGGCGGGAGGCCCTTGTCAAGAAAACACACCCAGTAGGACAGGAGCTTCCTGCTGACCTGTCAGATGGGGAGAGACAGGTTGGGTGACATTTTCCTGACTGTACACATCTGCTCAAGGGTGAAACCCAAAGGCGGAAATCACTATTGGGTGTCAGAGCCTGAGATGATTTCAGAAATGACTCTCATGGCTCTCAAGGGTAGAGTGCTGGATATAAGAGCCCTTTGAGACTCCATGCTTACTGCCAGCCTTGGGAAGGACCACACCCAGGTGGTATAAGCAGAGCAGAAATGTTCTGATACCGTCTTTTACAATGCAAGGAGGACTCCTTGGAGTCTAGGGGTGTTCCTTTTGATCTCAGCCCCCAAACCTGAAGGAGTACGTTATAACTGAAACCTAAAATGAGACGTAGAACAGAATTTCCAGACTGCAGAAGCATTTAGAGGAGTTTGGGAGGATCCTCTTCCATCATCACAGATTTCAGGTTTCCCAAGCCACAGCCTGGATGTGTATGAAGGGACTCCTAAAATCCTCAACACGGCAGAGCTCTTCTGATTGAAATTCTGCAACACTGCAAAGCAGGTATTTTGAAACCTAACAATTAAAATGTAATGCTAGGAACCCATTCTTATAGCTTCTTTTTTTTTTTGAGACGGAGTTCCACTTCTATCACCCAGGTTGGAGTACAATGTTGCCATCTTGGCTCACCGCAACCTCCACCTCCCAAGTTCAAGCAATTCTCCTGTCTCAGCCTTCTGAGTAGCTAGGATTACAGGCATGTGCCACCACACCCGGCTAATTTTGTATTTTCAGTGGAGATGGGGTTTCTCCATGTTGGTCAGGCTGGTCTCAAACTCCCGACCTCAGGTGATCCACCTGCTTCGGCATCCCAAAGTGCTGGGATTACAGGCGTGAGCCACCATGCCCAGCCTCTTATAGCTTCTTAATGTGAAACTTGGTGAACTTGATCTTGAAGCATTTGTGACAGAATAGACAATTCTTTCTAGAAAGTTAAGGTTTTAGCAAGTTCTTCTGGAAAATGAGGGGATTGAACTGGATATCTCATGCCTCAAAGCTCAAACTATCGTGTTTTAACCATTGTTGACATCTTTACAGGTAGAATTCAGTTTGTCCACTTGCAAAGTGGGTTAGGTTTTCTGTTTGAAGTTTACAGTTGACAAAAGATTCTCTCTTTGACTAAACTCCTTTGAGTCCCCTTCTCAACTTGTCCTCAACCTTGGCCTATAAAGACTTGAACAAACACTAACATAGTTTCAATCAAAGGTTACATTCCTAGAATGGCCCTAGATCCCTTTAAAGTGTCTGCCTGTGAAAACTCAAGGCTGCCAAAAGGATTTACTGTTTGTTCCAGCCAACACCTGAAGACAAGGCCTTGTCACCTAGTCTCTCTAGGAGGGTAGGGGCATAACCCCAGTAAGCACCAGTTAGCAAGTCGAGACGGGTTTCACATGGACTGATTCCCTCCCTTCCCATTTTTTGTAATTTTTTCACTTCGTAGACTATTCTCAGGCCCCTGCCATTCTTCCCGGCCCCATTGTCCCCCAATTCATTTTCTCTTTAAAAAGCCCAGTTACCTCTCTATGAATCTGAAGGTAACTCAGCTCTTTCCTCTACTGTCAATAGTCATTCAGTAAAATGTTTTCACTGCTTTAACTAAAGTCTGACTGTGTTTATCTTTGACATAATAAAGACAATCTCTCAATATTTTTCTTATGTTACTATTATAATCCCAGGAATGGCAGGCAGGGACCGGGGACATCTTCAGCATATCTTGAGCTCTTTCTGTGTACTTTGGCACTGGGCTGTGGAGGAGCACTAATTATGCTACTGGAGCAAAAAGAGTGATGCATGTAATATATTAAATACCAAAGCAAGAGGCTAAATTGTGATTTAATATGAAAGGAGTAGCATGGATAATAACTACTGCATGAGTTACAGGAGGTAAATGGAGGGACCTCATTAAGTGAGATAATATATGTAACCACTAGAACAAGGTAAGCCCTAATTAAATGTCAGCTATTATTCATATTCCCTATGGCGGTGAGATTGAAGCTGGGTGTTGAGACTGTGGAGGAGCTGTTCATTCATTCCTGCTTCATTCATGAAGCGTATTTTAAAAGCACTTGTCAAGTAGTATAATAGACACTGAGGATAAGAAAGAGGCAAGACAGTGGGATTCCAGCCCTCATGGAGCTTCCATTCTGTACGGGGAAAGTGGAGGGACAATAAACAAATTGTTCTCAGTGCTTAGATGAAGTGACATTCAGGTTGAGACCTGAAAGGTAAAAAAGCCAGCCACACAGAGCTAAGCAAAGAGCGTTCCAGGCAGCAGTCAAAGCAAGGGCCACTGTGTGGAGGCAGCAAAATACTTCCCTGTTGAAGGAACAGAAGAGAGAGTGGGCAGAGTGGTTGCATATGCAATGGAGAGATAGGCAGGAGGCAGATCCAAGGGACGTTGTAGGCCATGGTTGGTTTGGATTTTATTCTTAGTCTCACCCTATATGGAAAGGGTACTGTGATGCCATGATGGAGGGGGAGCAGGGCAAAGGCAGCAGGATGGGCGAGTCATGTTCCTGGGCAAGCCAACACAGCAGCCTGGCTGGAGAGGGAAGCTGCAGTAGAAGCCACTGGAGACCAAGATTTTAGCTAGATTCTGAAGGACTTGAGTTAGCTTCTACTTATTCCCTGTAAACAATGGGGGTTGTTAACTATTCATCAGAGGAATGATTTAATGAATTTAAAAATTGTAGTCAGGCTGAGTGCAGTGGCTTACCCCTGTAATCTCAACACTTTGAGAAGCCAAGGAGGGAGGATCGTTGAGCCCAAGGGTTCAAGACCAGCCTGGGCAACATAGTGAAACCCCATCTCCACAAAAAAGAAAAAAGTTAGCAGGTGTGGTAGTGTATACCTGCAGGCCCAGCTACTTAGGAGGCTGAGGTGGGAGGGTCGCTTGAGCCCAGGAATCTGAACTTGCGGTGAGCTGTGGTTATGCCACTGCACCCTAGCCTGGCCGACAGAGCAAGACCCTCTCTCAAAAAAAAAAAATTGTAGGTATACCTGCCACATCTAACATACTATGGTGGGGGGTACAAAAATAGGTAAGAGGTATTCTCAATCCAATTTACTAAATCTATCCTGAAAATTGTGTCTTGTGGATATTAATCAATTGGTGGTGAAGAAACTAGATTAAAAAAATATTTCTGGGCCTAATGCATTGGGCCTCATCTGTATTACTTGTCCTCCTGCCTCATTAGCAACCTTGCTCAATCCCCTATGATGTCATCCTCCTGCTCTCTCTGGCTTCCTGTTGGCACAAAAACAGGCTCTCCTGGTCTCTTTAACATAATCTAAATTTTACAAAAAAAGCCTCTCCGAAGACCTCCTCCTCCCCTTTAAATACTGCTCTCCAGCTCACTCTCATCTCATTTTAAAGCAAAGCTCCTTGGAAGAGTCCTAAGTGCTTCCTATCCGTGCTTCTCTGCGGTGGGTCTCTAATTCAGCCGATCATCATTTGGCTCATCTTGGTCTTCAACTCACCCCACCATAGCCCACCACTCCACTGACATTGCTCTCCTAAGACTCACAATAACCTTAGCACATTCAAATTCAATGAATACTTTTCTTTCCTTATCGTTCTGTGTCTTTTTTTTCTGATTTACTAGCATTTGATATTGATTTGATCATTTTTTTTCTCTCTGTCCCAGCTTGGCTTCCTGGTAGGTTTTTTCACCTTTTAGGTTTTCCTTCTACTACCTCTGTTTCTTCCTTCTCAGCGTCCTCTTCTATTGTATATCTCTTACATGTTGATGTTCCCCAAGGTTCAATCTCCTGCTCATTTCCCTTCTTACCCTATGTACTCTCTCTGAGTGGCCTTATCCATACCTATGACTTCAACAGAAACAATCTTCTAGTGACTCTCAACTCTTCGCATGTAGCCCAGATCTCTCTCCTGAGTCCCTCATCTGAATTTCCAACCGGACTCTCCTGGGTACCTCAAAGTAAACGTCTTCCCCAGCTCCCCTGTTTCTCCCTTCTCAGTCAGGATGAATGCCGGGATGAATGTTATCACCGCTTGCTGATCGTCTAAGTCAGAAACCCAGAATGTTTCAAGGACACCTCCCTTTCTTTCGCCCTACAATATAATTAGTCATGAAGACTTGTCAGTTCTGTTTTCTAAATGTGGTTTCTTAATTTAGCCTCTCTTCCCTGTTCCCATTGCCATAACCTGAGTCCAGTCTTCTATCACTTATTGCCTGGGTTACTGACACTACCTTCCAACTAGTTTCTCTGCTCTAGCCTGGCTTCCTTCCAATTCATCATCTATGCTATTGCCAGGGTGAACCTTATAAAATGGAAATTAAACAATGTTACTCCCTTGTCTGAAATATTTCAATGGCTTTATGTGGTCTGCAGAATAAAGTTCAAATCTTTTAGCATTTCTTACCAAGTTCCTCCTGGCCTGGCCTCTCCAGGCTCATCTCTCACCAGCCCCTCATAGCGATCCTATGCTTTAGACCAGCATCCTTCCAATGCTGTTCTGAAGAACACATCCTCAAAATATTGATGAAAGTCTGGACAAATAAGTTTGGATTTAAATCCAATGAATAATTTAAATATGGTAGTGCACATTGGAATACACAACTGAAGGTATTTGGAACAACTTACAGTTCTTACACTATGCCATGCTGTCTTCTGCTTCTCCCGCTCTGCCTAGGATGCCATTCACTTATTAATTAATTGATCACAAAAGTCAACTGTTCTATACCTTCTGGGAAGACAGACAGAAAAAAATGCTGTATCCTGGGCATATAGAAGTAAAAAAGGCTACAGGTGAGCCAAACAAGTAAACACACAATTAGAATATGTCATGATAAATGCTGTATAACTTAGTACCATAAGGTGGGGGCTCTGAGTTGTAGTAATCAGAGGACAATCACTTTTCCCCCTCCTTCATGTGAGTTATCTCTGAGATAGGTGTCAGTTTTACTTTATGTATTTTGAGCTTAGTTGTTAAAGGCACGTGTATTTCTAATTGTAATGTCTTCCCGATGAATTGACTCTTATTATTATGAAATGTTCCTCTTTGTCTCTAGTAATATTTCTTGTTTTAAAGTCTGTTTTGTTTGATATTAATATAGTCACTTCAGTCCTCTAATAGTTACTCTTTGAATGGTATATCTTTTTTCATCCTCTTACTTTCAATCTATTTGTGTCTTTGAATCTAAGCCTCTTATGGATATCATATAGTTGGCTCCTGTCTTTTTATCCAGTCTAATAATCTCTGCATTTTGATAGGGGTATTTAGACTATTCACATTTAATGTCATTGTTGATACGGTTAGATTTATATTTGCTATTTTTCTATTTGTTTTCTATACGTCAACTTCTTTGTTAATTGGTTAATCCGTTAATGCTTTCCTTTTTTCTTTTCTTTTGTGTTAAATATTTTTACGGTAACATTTGAATTAAATTTTGTTAGGGTAACATTTTGTGTTAAATATTTTTAGGGTAACATTTGAATTACTCCGAATTTTGAAAAAAAATTTTAGTTATTTTTCAGAGATTGTAGTCTAAGGATTACAATATATTCTTAATTTATCATAACGTACTTCAGATTGATTCTAACTTAATTCATGAAAAACAAAAATTTTGCTTCAGTATTTTTCTATCTCTCCCTCCTTCTTTGTGATATTATTTTTATATACATTACATCTATATGTTATAAACACAATACAATGTTATAATTATTGCTTTATAAAATCTCATGTCTTTAAAGAAGTTAGATAAGAATGAGAAGAAAAATTACTATAGATGATTTTGTAATAACCTGTGTAACTATTACTTCTGTGCTCTTAATTTCTCCCTTTAGGAATGGGTACTCCAAATTGAATGAGCCCTTTTGACTGTGGGAGAGGTGCTGCTTGTGCTAACAGTTTGCCCTTCCCAGACAGAACATTTACATTGACCAAGATGGGGCAGCAAGGGGAATGAGAGAAATACCAGGCCAAATGCCATAGGTGTTCATTGTTCTTACCTGGAGTTCAGTCATTTTCAAGCATAACTGCTCTTCAGATGATTGTGTGCCTTTGATCTCAGAGTGTTGAAATGGTTGTTTTGGTCAATTTTGTCCAGTTTTTATGTCTGCATTTTGGCAAGATGATTTGCTGACCTTCTCAATCACCCATAACTGGAAGTTCTTAATGATACGGCTTTTGGTTATCAGCAAGTCCATTTGGTCAGGGGGAATAAGGCAGCTCAAGAATTTAAGGGGTGAAGGACTGAATTGTAGAACAAGGTCAGAAATTGCCTCATTGCAGATAACAGTTACTCATAGCCCATCCTGCTTCATGAACTTTGAAGGAGATTCGCAGGTCAGCAGAAGGCCCCAGGTGAACCAGGGTGCAATTCGCATTTCTGCTTTTCACTCTTGCTTCTTCTCATTCTCTAAGAATGAGAAGCAGCAGAAATGAAAGGGAGAGATGGCTGAGGGTGAGATACCCTTTAGGTCCTTACACTTATGAGACTGACAATGCTGCCCACTGCACCAAGAGGGCCATTTGGGTCCTTACTTGTAAGCCAAATAGCTCCTCCTTCCTGCTCAAACGGCCTAACTTGACCAAAGGATGATGACCCTCGCAAAGATGAAGAGAGCAGGAGATAATGGGCTAGAGTTCATTCTGGAGAGCAGAGAATGACTTTAATTAAGGAAAACTTGTGTCCCAAGAGACTGGATTGAGTACACAAGAGAACTTTGCATTTTGTGCTTTAAAAATCTGCATCTTGAAGAAAGTAGATTGATGGGTGTCAGAAGCTGGGGTAGGGAGGATGAGGAGTTACTGATTAATGGATACAGAGTTTCAGTTTTGCAAAATGAAAAGTTCTAGAGATGGATGGCAGTCACAGTTGCACAACAATATGAATATACTCAATACCACTGAACTGTACACTCAAAATGGTTAAGATGGTAAATTTTATTTTACGTGTATTTTAACACAATTTTTAAAAGTAAAAAGAAAAAGTTTTCTTTAGAAAGCTTGTATCACAGGGAAACCCTGGGCATGGTTTGTGGAGTTTATGGTGTAAAAATCTATGTGGCAGTTGTCTGTATTCTACATTATGCCTGGTCATTTAAGTCATAAATCCACAGTGTCTTGCCAAGGGTGGAAGTTCCCTTAGTTACTGGTAGTTATGTGACGGGTGAACGTCCTTTTTTTTTTTAACTGGACTCAGGCTCATAATTAGGTGAATGGAAACAATCAACCAAGTCTTGATGCACATGCACTCTTCTGAGAAAGTCCCAGAGTATTGCTCTGACAGATGACAGATGTCCTTATAGGGACAGAGCTGGTAACACATTGACCTCCTCAGTGGCCACCAGCTGGAAGTGATGCTAGTGAGTGCACTAGCTGGAAAACACCTTTGTGTTATTCTTATATTTCTCTTCTCATAAAGATGCTACAAAGATTGTAAGGCATTTGGAGCTGGCTAGGGATTAAGCTTTGGAGAAATTGGATTAATAATCATTATAATGGGCTAGTATAAAAGAATTAATAAAAATGCCAAAAGGAAAGAGAACTTTTCTTTTTAGGCAGGACCTCTATAAAAGTTTATAATCTTGGTCAAATAAATTGTGTACAGACATACACAGAATTTTAAAAGTAATCTAAAGTGATGTTTTCTAATTTTTTTGGTAGAGATGGGGTCTCACTATGTCGTCTAGGCTGGTCTTGAACTCCTAGGTGCAAGTGATCCTCCTGTCTTGGCCTCTCCAGGTGTTGAGATTATGGGCCTGAAACACTGCACCCAGCCGCAGTTTATAAAATGTTGAGTATATATTACTTAATTACAAAAGCTATTTCTCTTGGATTTCTCAAATGTGATATGGAATAAAATAAGGCAAACACAGAAGACAGTACATATTGTATGATTCTGTTTATATAAAGTACAAAACCAGTCAAAGCTGTTCTATGCTATTAGAAGTCAAGAAATCAATTACCCTTTGACGAAGACTGTTGACTTCAAAGGAGCATGAAGAGGGCTTGTGGGGCTACTGATTATTTTGTGTTTATTGATCTGTAGCTACATTATATTTCAATAAAGTATTTTTTCAAGTTTGCATTCTTAGTATTCAAAGTTACATTTAAAGTTGAGAGGAATTAAAAAGTGAGTGTGTGAATGTGTAAGACCCCATATTTTGCCTTCTTGTCACTTGTATTAAAAAAAATTTTAAATGTTAATGTGATTCCAGAGAAGACACGGAGCATCATTTTGTACTTGGCTTCATTTTTCGACATGTGCCTGTAAACCAAAGAGTATCTGAGACAAGTCTCAATCAATTTAGGAACTTTATTCTGCCAAGGTTAAGGATGCACTCAGGACACGGCCACACGGGTCTTGAAGACATGTGCCCAAGGTGGTTGGGGCACAGCTTGGTATTTTAATTTTAGGAGGACGTGGGACATCAATCAATATGTATATAAGACATACATTGGTTCGGTCCAGAAAGGCAAGACAACTTGAAGTAGGGAGGAGGCTTCCAGGTCACAGGTAGATAAAGAACAAGTGATTGTATTCTTTTCAGTTTCTGATTAGCCTTTCACTGAATAGGGGAATTTACAGGACTAGTCACTTACGCCTTAGTCTGGCTTAGTAAAACAATAGGCCAAAGGTAGCAATAAGATATGCGCTTGTGCAGAGGAATGACTTTGAGTTCTGTCTGTCCTTTGTCCACAGGGAATTTCCTTGGGGGCAAATTGTAAGGGAGGTGTATAGCTTTTAAAAAAAATTTTGTAGCTATCTTATTGAAGACTAGAATGGGAGGCAGGTTTGCCCTATGCAGTTCCCAGCTTGACTTTTCCCTTTGGTTTGGTGATGCGGGGGTCCTGAGATTTATTTTCCTTTTACATGTCTATAGGTTCAAGTAGCCATGGTGTTTCATGAGCATTAGCATAAAGCTGGATGACTGAATAGAATTTCATTTCTCTTATCAACTTATAATTTTTCTCCAGGGCTACTTTCAATCTAGGAAAAATTTAACTCCCCAGTGATGTCAAAGACAGCATATTCCAGAGGTTAATTAACGAATCACCCAGACAAGATCAAAGCGCCATTATGCTGACATGTTCAAGAGCTAATCGGTTTCTGATGATGTAATTTGCAGTAGTGCTTGATGTATACTAGTCTGATGGGTGACAGCTGCTCTGGGCCCAGATGATTAAAGTGTGAAGCGCGGGGGTTTGGTGGAGGGTCTGGGTATGGTGAGTGCTTTCAAATGGAGAGAGACATTTTTTTATAGAGCCAGAGTGAATACAACCTGGTTATGCTGGCTACCTCACCTACCACCTGGAAAGCCTGGTTAATCATCTCTTTATCTACATAGATTTTATCAGGCCTAACACAATCTCTATCCCACCTTCCCTCAGCCAAGACCACCCTAGTCAACACTGGCTGATGCTCCCTTGCCCAAACTCCTGTGGAATTTACAGTCAGCATCACATACTTCAGCACCTATTTCTTCTATAGTTATTTCATGAATGTGTACCGTGTTCCCCAACTTAAGGATAAGCTACTTAAGAACATCATATTTTTCTATGTCCTCCACTGCATGGGGGATAAGCATAAAAGTTAAGTAAAAACTAACTGGAGCACAATGTTGATAATTATTCAAGCAGAGGGATGGTTACATGTGGTCTATTCTACATTCTTTCTACTTTCATGTATGTTTGAAAATTCCCTGATAACAGGGCTGGCAGATTTAGCAAATCAAAATGTAGAATGTTCAGTTACATTTGAATTTCAGGTAAACAATGAATAGTTTCTTTATATTAAACATTCTTTTATGTTTCATATTTATTATTTATATTATTTATGTCCATTTGATGTGATCATTTAATTTATAATAGTATTATTCATCTTATAACATTATTTTACTATTATAGTATATTGTTTTTATATTATTAATATTTTATAGTCCCATGAGACGTACTAAAAAGCTATTTGTTGTTCATATGAAATGCAAATTTAACTATGTGTTATCTATTTTATCTGGCAAGCTAACCTGCCAAAACTTAAAAACATAATTGGTGATTAATCAACAGGCTAAAAGAAAGCGAATGGTAGAAACACTGCGGTACCTCTTAGAGTGAGATTTGGTGTCACTTCTATTAGTATCTTCTATGGAACCTGTTAAAAAGGCAGCCTCCAGTGTCTCCCTGCCCTGATCCTGGAGCTACGAAATCAGGCTATTTCTGCTGGTGGGACTCTGCATTTGCAGTAAGAGCCCCAGGTAGTTCTGATGCTGTTGCTAGCCAACCTGATGTCCTTGATGTTTCTAGTTTTTCTGATGTGATCTTTTATTTCCTTGCAACTTGTTTCCTCGGCCTTGTTTCAGCAACTTCTACTCCATTTTTATGTCATGGACATGACCTGAGAGATATTAATATTCCTATTCCATGACTCACTAAAGATTACAAATCAAACATAGTCACAAATCTTCTAGCAGCATTTTTTTAGTTGAGCTACTCCTTAAAACGTATCCAGTGGCCCAGCATCTTAACTACTGATGTATATTCTATTCATATATATTCATTTTATTGTTTTTTTTTGTTTATTTAAGAAACAGGCTCTTACTCTGTCACCCAGGCTGCAGTGCAGCGATGCCATCATAGCTCACGATAACCTTGACTGCCTAGGCTCAAGAGATCCTCCCACCTCAGATTGCCCAGCAGTTGACAGTATAGGTATGTGCCATTATGCCCAGCTAATTTTTCAATTTTTTGTAGAGACAAGGCCTCGCTATGTTGCCCAGGCTTGTCTTTACATCCTGGCCTCAAGTGATCCTCCAGCCTTGGCCTCCCAAAGTAGCTCATTACAGGCATGAGCCATCATTATTATTGATAAATTATAATTGACAGGTTCGTAGCTCCCTGTAGTATAAGGCCAGGGCTTATGGACAGATGTTCTAGAGTGACCAAATATCCTTGTGTGCTTGGTACTGTTCAGTTTTAGCATTGACGTTCCCATGTCCTAGGCTGTTCCTCAGTCCTGGTTGCTCCTGGTCATCCTACCTGTAGGTCAGGTTCCCCACTCTCAGACTTGAGGTTCTCCTGTAGGGGAATATTAGGAAATGCTTTCAGGAGCTGAGCCCTGCGGCATGAGGGAAGCAGGATTGGGTAGAGGGAAATGTGGCTTTTACTGGCCACTTTCAAGGTAGAGTGACCTCATCCAAAATTGTCCCCTGCCTCAGGGATAGTAACCAGTTGACACATCCCCAGACCTTAGTGCATGACATTTCTGATTAACTATCCCAGCTCCAGAACTTTCTGTGGGGTCAGCTAAGGCCTCTATTGTAACTGGCCTGCAATTCAACTTCTCCCTCTATGTAATCCTGCTTCCCTCACGCCCTAAGAGCTCAGCTCCTGAACACATTTTCTTTTCTTTTTTTTTTTTTTAAGACTAGGTTTCACCATGTTGGTCAGGCTGGTCTTGAACTCCTGACCTCAGGTGATCCACCCACTTTGGCCTCCAAAGTGCTTGGATTACAGGCGTGAGCCACCACGCCCGGCCCTGAACACATTTTCTAATGTTCCCCTACGGGCAAATCTCAGAGTCTGAGAGCCCAGAGGAACCTGACCTACAACAGCAGGCACAGGGGTGAGGTGGTCCTAGGAAGCAGCCTCTAACATACAATTTTGAAGCTGGGTTGCTGCTGACTGGTTGGTGATGAGAACTCTTCCCTAGTGGTAGATGGAGTCCTGGCAGGGCAAAACTTTCAACAGTGGTGAACTGGAATGGGCTGCAGACCGAAGGGAGTGAGCTAGAGGGTACAATACTTTGGGAATCCAGAGGTTCGGAGAAAGTAGTAATTTAAGGACGATAAAGTAGCATGGCTGTTACTGGCCACTCTCAATGTATTGGAGAGAGACAATGAAAGATTGTGGGTGATTAACCACCAATTTCAGGCTGAATGTAAAAGCCCAAGATCTTGGCAGCACAAGAGACTCTCTCTCATCTCCTGCAGTCAGAGTTTGGACCTCCTGAAGATGAGATCCAGAATTTAAATTAGAAAGCCACGGCTTGGCGTTGGGGCTCATGCCTGTAATCCTAGCACTCTGGGAGACCGAGGAAGGATTGCTTGAGCTCAGGAGTTCCAGACCAACCTGGGCAACATGGGATAAACCCTCTCTCAACAAAAAACACAATAACTGGCTGGGCATGGCAGTGCGTGACTGTAGTCCCAGCTCCTTGGGAGGCTGAGGGGGAGGATTGCTTGGGCCTCAGGAGTTGGAGGATGAGGCTGCAGTGAGCTGTGATCATGTCACTGCACTCCAGCCTGGGTGACAGAGCGAGACCCTGTCTCAAAAAGAAAACCAACAAACCAGACAAACAAACAAAAGTTGCAGAGCTCCAGTGAAGGCAGAATTCTTAACCTTAGTGAGCTGTCTGTGTCAAAGTCACAATCCTAATTGGGAAGGAATGGGATTCTGAGATTTGGGGTGAGGACATATGGGCTGATGTCCTTGTAAATTTTGACTTCCCAGATTTCCTCTGAATTCTCTGTGCCTGCAGAAGGAGCCCATTCTCCTGGTTGGTTAAAGGTTAGCACTCCCTACTTTTGAAGTCAATACAGAGATTTTTGCCTTGCAAGAAAACAACTTCTTTCCCCACAGGATCTCAACCTCTTCCTTCATCCTGCCACCGAACCAGTAGTGAGGGTAAAGTCACAACATAATTGAGGAGCCTGCTCAGGGAGAAGAGAGACCATTCCTCGAAGGAGCTGCAGGACCTGAAGCCAGTCAGGTCAGAAGCCAGAAGAGTACATAGGGATTGTGTTAAATTCAGTTGAATCTAAAGCTGCCTCCTCTCTTACTTTAAGTTCGGCCTAAAGGTTTTTCTGTACGTAGTGAACTGTAACCTAACTGGATGTGTAAACACACTGTAACCTACTCTTGTAACAAGTAGCTGAGTCTCAGCCAATCACAGAAACTACACGTCCACCACTCACAGGCAGCCAACTGTTCAACAGTATTCAAATAAGGCAAACACTGAGCTGTAACCAATCCATCTGTTTCTGTACCTCATTTCTATTTTCTGAACATCACTTTCCTTTTTCTGTCCATAAATCCTCTCTGGTTGGGAGGAGAGACAGGGTTGGGGAGAAGTGGCTGTCTGATTTGCAAATCATTCTTTGCTCAATTAAACTCTGTTAAATTCAATTTGTCTAAAGTTTTTCTTTTTACAACCCTGAGTATGCATAATTGAGGGAGGTAGAGCATACAGTTTGATAAAGAATTCATTGATAAGAGAGCACTTTCCCATGATGTAGAAGTTCACCTTGGCAAGGACCCCAGGAAACACTAGCTGTTGCACTGCTAGAATACCTCTTGGAAGTTAGAGAGAGTATCACATGAAATTGATCTACTATATCAATGATATCATGTTAATCATAGTGGGTGAGCAAGAAGTGCAAGTACATTGGAGTCCTTGATAAGACACTTGTGTTTCAGAGGCTGGGGGCTCTGCCATGTCAGCGAAATGTTTAGGCCACACAGTGCCACATCAGTACAGAGCCTGGGTTACCCTGGGACACCCCTTCAAATTAAAGGACAAATGGCTGCATTTTATGCCTCCACTACTGAAAAGGAAGCACGATGCTTGGTAGGGTTCTAGAGGTACCATCTTCCACACTCAGAAATACTGCTTCAGCCCTTTTGCTGGTAACTGGGAAGACGTCCAGCATTGATCCAGGCTTTGAAGCCGGTCCAGGAGGTAGTGAGAGTAGCCTGTCCCTTGTGCCCTTGTAGCCAGCAGGCCGATGCATTTGAAATCATTTGCATTGCCATGTCAACTCCTCCATCACTCTCCCCAAATCTTTAGTGAAGAGGTATCTCCCATCAAGGGTGAGTGTGAGAGGCAGTGGGGTTTCACATCCAGATTCGTGTGCTGTAAAACAGAGACTAATATGGATGTGTGAACTCCAAGGCCATGGAGAACTTAAGTACCTCTGGAAATTTTCAGAAAACCAGGGAAACTGAGCCAAGGATGGAATGTACAGGGATGTCCCAGTTAATAACTGGGTTGCATATCTAAGTCATCATCATACAAATTAGGAAGGTGAGGAGGAGTTGTTAAAAAATGAGAAAAATGAGGTTTTTTCCCATACATTTCTGAATCACTTAAATTGTGATTTTCTTTTTTTAGACTTCTATTTTAAGTTCAGGGGTACATGTGCAGGTTTGATATATGGGTAAACTTGTGTCACAGGGGTTTGTTGTACAGATAATTTCATCACCCAGGTATTAAGCTTAGTACCCATTACTTATTTTTCCTGATCTTCTTTCTCCTCCCACTCTCCACACTTCAGTAGACCCCAGTGGCTGTTGTTCCTTCTTTCTGTCCATGTGTTCTCACCATTTAGCTCCCACTTATAAATGAGCACATGTGATATTTGGTTTTCTGTTCCTGCATTAGTTTGCCAAGGATAATGGCCTCCAGCTCCACGTATGTTCCTGCAAAGGACACAGTCTCGTTCTTTTTTATAGCTGCATAGTATTTGAAGGTGTATAGGTACCACATTTTCCTTATCCAGTCTGTCATTAATGGGCATTTAGGTTGATTCTATGTCTTTGCTATTGTGAATAGTGCTGCAACAAACATATGCATGCATGTGTCTTTATGAGAGAATGATTTCTATTCTTTTGGGTATATACCCAGTAATGGGATTGCTGAACTGAAGAGTAGTTTTGTCTTTAAGTCTTTGAGAAATCACCACACTGCTTTCCACATGTTGAACTATTAGGTTGGTGCAAAAAGTAATTGTGGCTTTTGCTTAATAATTTACACTCCCACCAATAACATATAAGCATTTCTTTTCCTTCGCAACCTCACCAGCCTCTGTTATTTTTTGACTTTTTAATAGTAGCCATTCTGACTGGTGTAAATCAAATCAAGATGGATTAAAGACTAAACTGTGAAACCCAAAACTATAAAAACCCTGAAAGAAAACCTAGGCTAAACCGTTTTAGACAGAAACGGGGAAGGATTTCATGATGAAGGCGTCAAAAGCAATTGCAACAAAAGCTAAAATTGACAAGTGGGATCTAATTAAACTAAAGAGCTTCTGTACAGCAAAAGAAACTATCATCAGAGTAAACAGACAACCTACAGAATGGAAGAAAATTTTTGCAAACTATGCATTGGACAAAAGTCAATATCCAGCATCCATAAAAATAAATAAATTAATAAGAGTAAAATGAAGAACCTCATTAAAGAGTGGGCAAAGGACATGAACAGGCATTTTTTAAAAGAAGACATACACCAGCCAACATGCATATGAAAAAAAGCTCAACATTACTGATCATTAGAGAAATACAAGTCAAAACCACAATGAAGAAAAAGAGTTATAAAAGGCAACAAGGCCAGGTGCAGCTCATGCCTGTAATCCCAGCACTTCAGGAGGCCAAGGTGAGTAGATTGCTTGAGTCCAGGAGCTTGAGGTTACTGTGAGCTATGATCACATCACTGCACTCCAGCCTGGGCAACAAGAGTATAATCCTGGCTCTAAAATTCATAAATATACATACACACATACATACATATATACATATATACGTACAAACATACAATCCAGTGTGTTTGGCTTTTTCCCCAGATACCAGGTGGCATCGCCATGGTCCTCCTTCTGCTCTGCTCCCGCTCCCTAGGAATCTGTCTGCTGTTGAGGCTGCCAACGTCTAGGCCAAAAGTGCCCAGTGTCTCTTGCAGATGCCTGTGCTGAAGCTGACAGCATGATTCTCACCACCACAAGGGCCGTGGGGCCACTGTCGAGGCTGCCAGCCCTCATGCTGCCACTGCAGCTGCTGCCCTTTGGGCTCTCAGTATCCTACAGAGAGCTCAGTGAATGCTGCCTACACAGCCTCTCCCCAGGACAGGAGCTGGCTGGGGGATCCCTGGGTAGTACACACTCGGTTGTACTCAGCAATGGCATAGCTAATGATTTGATACCCAGGGGGTATAATTTTTAAACAACCTTCCACATGACAAAATAATTTTCAGGAATAATCATGAAAAAAATGAATGGTAGTAATGGTCAGAAATGAAATGCAACAGTAAAAATTTCTTTTTAAAAACTTTGTATGTATAATAAATAAATAAGGAAAAAAGAAAGTGCAAAAAGAAAAACAGGAGCAATGTTAATAACTTTGAATTACATTAATATCCATTTTGCCAATATTTTATTGCGCATATTTTCAAACATATAGCAGTCAGAAAAAATTTTACAGCAATCACTTGTATGCCCAGCACCTAGATCTTACCTATAATATTTTATTATACTTGCTTTATCACACAGCTATCAATCCATTCCTCTATCCATGTATCAATCTTATTATTATTTTTAAGACAGAGTCTTGCTCTGTCACCCAGGCTAGAATGCAGTGGTGCAGTCTCGGCTCACTGCAAATTCTGCCTCCCGGGTTCAAGTGATTCTCCTGCCTCAGCCTCCTGAGTAGCTGGGATTACAGGCATCTGCCACCGCACCATGCTAATTTTTGTATTTTTAGTACAAACGGGGTTTCACCATCTTGGCCAGGCTGGTCTCAAACTCCTGACCTCGTGATCCGCCTGCCTCAGCCTCCCAAAGTGCTGGGATTATACGCGTGAGCCATCACACCCGGCCAATCTTATTTTTTAAGTTTTAACCTTTTTACTTTAAAATAGTGTTAGTAATCCCAGCACTTTGAGAGGCCAAGGTGGGTACATTGCTTGAGCCAGGAGTTCGAGACCAGCCTGGGCAACATGGCAAAACGCTATCTCTACAAAAAGTACAAAAATTAGCTGGGCATGGTGGCATACTTCTGTAGTTCCAGCTACTCAGTAGGCTAAAACTGGAGGATCTATTGAGCCCAGGAGGTCGGGGGGTGCAGTGAGCGGTGATCGTGCCACTGTACTCCAGCCTGGGAGGCAGAAGGAGATCTTGTCTCAAAAATAAATAGATAAATAAATAAATAAATAAATAAAATGTTAGCTTTACAGAAAAGTTGCAAAGACAGTACAGAATTCCCAGACACCCTGCATCCAGTTTCCCCAATTATTAACATCTTACATTTGTACGGTACCATTTGTTACAACAAATGAAGAAATGATATAGACACATTTTTATTAACTGAGCTCTATGCTTTGATTGAATTTATTAATATCATTTTTCTGTTCCAGTATCCCATTCAGGATATTACAGTACATTTAGTTGTCATGTCTTCTTAAGGCTCCTCTGGGCTGAGACAATGTCTCAGACTTTCCTTCTTTCTAGACTTTCCTTGATGACCTTGACAGTTTTCAGGAGGGAGTATTGGTCAGGTATTTTGTAGAATGTCCCTCTATTTGGATTCATTTTCTCCTGGTGAGCCTGGTGTTAAGGGTCTTTGAGAAGAAGACCACAGAAACTAAGTACATTCTCAACACATCATGTCAAAAATACATGCTATCAAGATGACTTATCACTGATGATGTTAACCTCGGCCGCCTGGAGATGACGGTGTTTGTTTGTCTGCTTTCTTCATTGCCAAGTTACTTCTCCCCTTCTTTCTGTACTGCGCTCTTCAGAAGCAAGTCACTAAGTGCAGTCCACACTTACAGGGTCAGGAATTATGCTCTGCCTCATTGCAGGGATATCATCTACAAAAATTTTTTCGATTTATTTTGTATGGGACAGAGTTGTCTTTTTTCATCCATTTACTTATTTAGTCAATAGTTATGCATGTTAGTATGAACTAGTGATTATTTATTTTATATTTTGGATTGTAACCTAATACTTTTTTTTTTTTTTTTTTGCCCCAATGTTTCCAGCTTTGGCCACTGGAAGCTGTTCCACTTGGCCTCTGTGTCCATTTGAAATATCTCCAGGGTTTTATTTTTTGAGCATTTCCTTACTTTCCAGCACTATACGATGTGCCAGTGTCACCTGGTATACTCTCTGACCCAGCCTTAGAATCAGCCATTTCTCCAAGAAGCCCTGGCTCCTTTTGTTGGAAAATGATAACGAAACCAAGACATGGGCATCAGATGCGCATGTTGCTACTGGAGTATTGTTGTTTCTAGGCCCTTTCAGTGGATAGGGATAAGAAATATATGACTGTATACTAATCTGTATATACACCCATATCCATCATTATTTCTATATCTATCCATTAATATTTATGTTAATCTAAACAAAAGTTCATATTGATGTTTCTGGCTCTAATCCACAATCACACAAGACATTAGAGCCTCTTCCTCTTGTTTACCTATGGCCTCCCTCCCTGAGACTGAGCATGTACCAGCCATTTACTTATTTGGTCAGTCCCTGTATACATGTTCAGCAGTCTCAGAATCGTTAACTGGTACCCCTTGAGAAATCCTTTACCAACTAGAGTAGAGCGCTAAGTACAGTTTCTTTTGCCTTCAGTTTTCCAGTTTTCAGTATTTCCACAGTTACAGAATACCAACCCTTTTTGGTGCAGTTATGTTATAAATATGTAATATGGTTAGGTTCTTTTGTCATTGCCTGTATTTCATTCTGGGATCCTCCAACCTCCTAGTTGATTTTGTACAATTTTGCATACATTAAGTTTCACTGTTAGTTTTGTAAAGTTCTATGGTTTTCCACAAGTGATAGTATCATGCATCCACCCCTACAGTAGCATACAGAATAGATAGATGCCCCCCCAGATCTCTTGTGCTTCACGTAGTCAACGTTCTTCTCTCCCAAACTCCAGCAACACCTGGCCGATCTGTTTCTGCCTCTCTAAGTTTTGCCTTTTCCAGAATAAAAAATTTTTCCAGAATGTAGCCTTATCATTCTGGCTTCTTTCACTCAGCAACATGCATTTAATATTTGTCCATGCTGTGTGAATGAATCACTTGTTCCTTTTGAAAAAGGGAAAATATGCCAATTTTAGTTCTATCTCAGTGATAAACAGTAATATTTTATAAGTTAACTTTTGCAAGTTAGTTAATGACTTTATCAAAATTGATCTTCATTTCTTCATATTCAAAAGACAGTACATTATCAACCAGATTTGATAATCTATCTTTAATCGTAGTTGATCAAGATCACTTTTTATTAATTTTCATTTTGAAAAGCTTCTTTCACATAAGATAGCAGTTGTGCAAAGTTCACAGAAGAGGTATAATCTTAGGGCTGTTACAAAGGAAAAGATGTTTAATCTCACTGCGAGATAAATGCAGATCAGAATTGTGCAATAATATTTGCACTTCTCAGCTTGGCAAAGATCAAAGAATTTGATGACATAATGTATGAGTGGAGAGGTGGAAAAGCAGGAACCCTAACACATTTGCAAATGGAAGTGTAACTTGGAATATACTTCAAAATTATGGCAATAGCTATCAAAATGACAAATGCACACGCCTTTTGGTTCCACATTCCGCATATAGGAATTTTTTCTATAGAGGTGGTTTCATATTTGTGAAATGAGCTATGTAAAGATGATTTATTGCAGCATTGTCTGTAAGGGCCTACGATTAGAAACAATGAAAATGTTCATCAATAAAGAGCAGAATAAACAAATTATATTAGTTAAATTAAACTGTGGCTGAGCACAGTGGCTCACACCTGTAATCTCAACACTTTCGGAGGCTGAGGCAGGCAGATCACCTGAGGTCAGGAGTTCGAGAGCAGCCTGGCCAACATGGTGAAACCCTGTTTCTACTAAAAAAAATACAAAAACTGGGCATGGTGGCAGGCACATGTATGTAATCCCAGCTACTCGGGAGGCTGAGGCAAGAGAATTGCTTGAACTCAGGAGGTGGAGGTTGCAGTGAGCTGAGATCTTACCAGTGCACTCCAGCCTGGGCAACAAGAGTGAGACTCCATCTCAAAAAAAAAAAAAAAAAGAATAATAAATAGATAAATAAAATTGTATACCATCATAAAAAGATGACATGAAAAGATCTTCCAGACATGTTGTGAAAATTGCAAGGTGTTGAACAATGTGTATAGTACACTTCCATTTATTTACAAAATATTCATTTGCATATGCAAAAATGATCTTTTGGGCATAGTTAAGAAATGTATAATGGTGGTTGACTTTGGCAGAGCAGATAGACAACCTACGGTTGAAGGAGATCTACTTTTCATTGTGTACCCTTTTGTGTATACATCCTTGTGTGTGCACCATGTTAATGTATATGTGACTGCAATGTAAATAAATGAAATTTAAATTTTAAATTGCTCTTTGAAAGCAGAGAGTAGGAGAGGGGTGAGAGCCCCATATATCTGGATTTAGCAACACTGCCTATAGGACAAAAGGACTAGTGGCATTGAATACGGCAAGGTGAAAGGTGGTCAATATCCCAATGATCCTTTCGTCAGGTAAGGAAATACCTATGTTTCAGGTCAAACGCGTGCAAGGAATGCAACACATAGATAAGTATGTGTTTTTTTAAAAAGATAAGAGAAAATATTCTAACAAGGTAAGGGAAATATTTATATTGAGGATTCAGGCCTAGGAGTCATCCCGGATAATCTGTCTCCATATCTACCTACATATCTATGAACCATCAAATCCTATCTATTTAGCCACCAAAAAACATCACAAATATCTAGACTTCCCTCTACCACTTCCCTAGGCCAAGCCACCACCAGCCTAGTTTGGCATTCCCTAATCCTTCCATTCTAAATTAGAATTCCTGGTAGCCTCTATTCTCTTTCACAGCACCCTTTATTTTTCATCATTACTCTTATCCATATATAAGACATTTAGTGGTATACTTATTTAATTAATGTCTACTTCTCCAACTGGAATATAAACTCCATGAGATCAGAGACTGTGTCTGTTTTGCTAGTCACTATATTTCCAACTCAAACATTTGTGTTGAATGAATGAATAAACTAGACTATGGAACCCACTGGAGAAACATAGTGGTATCTCTAATGGAAATTTTTAAAAATCACATTGAGGAGACTATAAGAAGATAAATCATCAGAAGCAAATTTATGATCATGGAAGAATCTAGAAAATATGCTAGGTCTTTTCATCTCTGACCTCCACAGATTTGCCACACATTGAGAATTGTCAGCTTAGTTGACACATTGAGAATTGTGCTGCACTGGGACAAGACTTTAATACTAGCAAGCTGAGCAAGTCTCCTTTCCCTTGGGAATTTGGTTCTCTCAATTCTGCTTTGGTGCAGATCAGCAAAGATCTTCTTATCTGAAGACATGAAGTTTAAGAAGACTGTATTGTTTCAGCAGGATCTCCCTAGCAAGTCTGTACAGGCTGAGTGTGAATCAGGTGGAGTTTATGACAAGGTTCTATTTCAGGCATTTTCTTTTTTTTGTTTTTTTTGAGACAGGGTTTCGCTCTGTCACCAGGCGCCAGGCAGGAGTGCAGTGGTGTGATCTCGGCTCACTGCAACCTCTGCCTCCCGGGTTTAAGCAATTCTCCTGCCTCAGCCTCCCGAGTAGCTGGGACTACAGGAACGCACCACCATGCCCAGCTAATTTTTGTATTTTTTAGTAGAGACGCGGTTTCACCATGTTGGCCAGGATGGTCTCGATCTCTTGACCTAGAGATCCGCCCACCTCGGCCTTCCAAAATGCTGGGATTACAGGCGTGAGCCACTGTGCCTGGCCCTATTTCAGGCATTTTCTAAGATCACTCCACAAAAGTTCAGCTCTCATAATTGAAAATGACATTGACCTCATGCACTGCTAATGTACATTTTAAAACTCTCAGGGAGTCAGGACCACCATGAGTAAGTCTCCAGTGAATATGTACCAGGTTATAATAGTCAGGAGCACTTTGTATATAATTTGCTTCATGTCCCATTGCTTTGTAAGAATTTATTTATGTGTCTGTCTCTTCTACCATTGCATTGTACCCTCCTCAAGGCTCAAGGGTGGGAATATAATAGGAGCTCAATAAATATTTTGTTTCGGGTTTTTTTTTTTTAGATGGAGTCTCGCTCTGTGGCCCAGGCTGGAGTGCAGTGGTGTGATCTTGGCTACTGCAACCTCTGCCTCCTGGATTTGAGTGATTCTCCTGTTTCAGCCTCCTAAGTAGCTGGGATTATAGGCACCTGCCATCATGCCTGGCTAATTTTTGTATTTTTAGTAGTGACAGGGTTTCACCATGTTGGCCAGGCTAGTCTCAAACTCCTGGCCTTAGGTGATCTGCCCGCCTCAGCCTCCCAAAGTGCTGGCATTACAGGAGTGAGCCACCACACCTGGCCAATAAATATTTCTTTAATGAATAATCCCAATATAGTACCTGGATTTGATATTTGAAGGAAGAGAGTTTATATAGAGATAGTTATATTCAATCCATCACTTATTAGATCTGTAAACTAGAACAGATAATTTAATCTCTCTTCATTTTCCTCCTTTTTGAAAAATTATGAAGTATTTAAGGATATACACAAATATAAAGAATGGTAAAATTAACATTTATCTGCTACCTAACTTTATATAATTTTAATACTTTGTCAAATATGGCCGAGAGAATGCCATGTGTTCATCAAATCTTATTTCATTTTCCTCTTTCTGGGCACACAAAAAGATTACATTTCTCATCCTCCTCGGCAGCCAGTTGCGTACCTTGAGACTATAGTTCTGCCAATGGACTATAAGTGGATGTGCTATGTGTTACTTCCAGGGTAAGCATACAAGGATGACTGAGCTCTCTGTGCTCTTTTCCTGCTGCAGTGATCCTGGAAACCACGTTAGAAAACGATGGTATCAGAAGACCTGAAGCCTCCATCAGTCTTGACTCTTGAATATCTGTATGGATCAGTGTGTGAGAATCTCCCTTGCTCTATGTCTTTATCAAAGCTTAGTTTTCCCTGCTTTAAAAACTTTTCTGACAGTTTGATGGTGTGAAATCATTGTTTTAATTTGTGTTTTGCTGATCCTGGATGATGCTGAACACCTTTGCAAATGCTTGTCATTTGGGTTTTTCTATGAGTGCCTGTTTGTATCTTGCCCATGGTGGATGGAGGAGTTCGTTATTCTAGTGTTCTGTGGAATGGCTTTATATATTTTGGGAACCAATCTTGTATCAGTTGCACTCATTGCAAATACTTTCTCCAAATGTGTTTTACCTTTTTTTTTTTTTTTTTTTTTTTTGAGACGGAGCTCTCACTCTGTCGCCAGGCTGGAGTGCAGTGGCACAATCTTGGCTCACTGCAACCTCCGCCTCCTGGGTTCAAGCAATTCTTTTGCCTCAGCCTCCTGAGTAGCTGGGACTACAGGCACGCACCACCACACCCAGCTAATTTTTGTATTTTTTAGTAGAGATGGGGTTTCACCATGTTGGCCAGGATGATCTTGATTTCTTGACCTCACGATCCGCCCGCCTTGGCCTCCCAAAGTGCTGGGATTACAGGCGTGAGCCACCGCATCCGGCCTGTTTTACTTTTTTAAAGTATCTTTATTGTATAGAAATTTAAATTTACCAATCTTCCTCTTATGCTTTGTGTAAGAATTTTTCATATCCCAAAGTCCTAAATATATTTTTCCATATTTCCTTTTGAAAACATTTTTTCTTCTGCAGTGACATGGATTTAAAGTTTTAAAGACTTGATTTTCATTTATAAGTCTTTAATCTACCTGTATAGTAATAGTTTTGGTGTGTGTGTGTGTGTGTGTATGTGTGTGTGTGGTGCAATGTATGAACATATTTTTTTCCATAAAATAGCCAATTTCTCAAGATCATTTATTGACTAGTTAATCATTTCCATTGATGATAATACAACTTTGCCATATATCAAGTTTCCATTGATATACAGGTCTGTTTATAGTCTCTCTAATCTGTGTGACTGGTTTATTCATCCGTCTGTGGGCCAACGTCATGTTGTCTTAATTGCTATAATTTTATAGTAAGTTTTGTTATGTGGTAGTGTGAGTATCCCTCCATTTCAATCTTCATTATTGTTTTATCTTTTTTTGACCCTTTGTATTTCAATATGAACTTTAGGATGAGCTTGTCAAATCCTACAAATAACTAAGTTGGGATTTTGGTTGAAATTGTATTGGCATCCTGTTGTTACTGTGGTTGAGAATAATTTTTTTTTACTATTACGTTTTTTAGTTATACTAATGAGGCATAGAAATGCTGTTGATTTTCATACATTAATTTTGTATCCAGAAATCCTGTGCCCTCTTATTAATCGTGTACACAGGGTCCTTGGAATTTGTCTACAATTTATATTCCTTAATAAGAGTAACTTTCATAATACATTTCCAATTCTTATGTTCCTCTTATACAGTATTGAATAAAAGTGGTGAATCTTATTGAATCTTAATCTTATTTTAATAAAAGTGTTCTTAAAGTTTTACCATTAAGTATTTTGTTTGCTCTATAGATAAGCTAAGGAAATACATTCAAATTTTTTATTCCTCAATCTCTTCATCTGTAACATGTAGATATCACTACCTGTTCCATTTATTTTTCCAGTCTACTGTGAGAATTAAATAAGGTATTACACAGGAAAGATCACTGGAAATAGTGAAGTACTATATTCAAATGTCAGTTAGTGTGTGTGTATTGTTTGTTCACTTTTGTGTCCCACAGTCTAAAACATTTTCTGGAACCTAAGTCGTGCTCAATAAATATGTGTGGGATAATTGTGGAAAAACAATATTCATATTAAACAGATGTTTCATGCAAAGTATTATTTCCTTACATCTTAACAGGGATGGCAACACTGAGATATTCACAGCACTATTTCCTGCATTTCCTGCCAGTGGCAACAAAAATAATCACTGAATTATCTCAGAACTCTTCTTCTGAGCTCGGACTGTCAACCTCAGAATCCATTTCAAGTTAGAGTTCTAGGCAGCTATTTCCAATCTACTGTAATTGGAATATGAAAAGAAACTTATTTACCAGTTTACTACTGGTTTGGTACCAAGCCAATATCATTTAATCTCTACTCAATTGGGCATATGGTACTGTTTTGAAAGAGAAATTTAGGAATCAAGGGTTTCTCATTTTCAGAAATAAATATCCACAGGAGGGCTGCATAATCACCAGCATGTAGGAAAGCTCATTCTGCTTAATTGGTTTATTCTTCTTGTGTATTTCTTCATAAATTGAAAAGACAATGATATCTGTTAAATAAAAAGGCAACATCAGGCCTATGAAAACATTTCCTCCTTCTTAGTGCTTTGTTCCTATGTTTATCTTTGTTATTATATTGCTAGCTGGAAATGAGAACTGTGAACATAGTTTTAATAAGTGGATTAAAGGTCTTTATTTCTAAAAATTTTTCTGTGAACCTTGCTGAGCCTTCTATTTCTGACAGCTAGAAATGGAGGTGAATCATAAGTCATTCCCCTTATAAACAAGAACAAACAGGCACTAAATTTACAGAGTAATTGTAAAGCACATCATTTTATTTTGCACATTTAGGTTGCTTCTTATATTTGCTATTTTCATGTTATTAATTTATGATTTCCTATAAAAATGGACCTTACTGAATTTCTTTTCCTAAGCATTTCTACCTTCCTTCCCACATACCACAAACCCCTGCCAATTTTTGCCCTAGAATATACAAAATTCAGGGATTAAAGATATAAATGCAAGGCCCATGTCACTGGAAGGACTTGTTCATTTATTGAGAGCTGGCTGATTGTTTCATTAAGTAATATCTCACATCAAAACACAAATACCTGATGCCTGAAAAGACTTTGGATGTCCCCATGGTCCTTGATGCTCTCATTTCCCACTCTGGCTCCTGGAAAGTGGATGAGCTCCAACTCTGCATTCACATTGCTGGGCTTTTAGGAAACGTGTCTTAACATTAAAAAAAAAAAAACTCAGATGTTGTATTCTCCACCAACCAACTTTGCCAAAATCAAGCCTTGAGACTCTTATAAAAGATTAAAATTTCAAAGCTAGTACTTTTCAGTGAATGGCACACATCATTATTTTGTTCTAATCTGCAAACACCTGACAGGCTCCAGAAGCAAACATGGCAGGGAACCAGAAATCCAAATATTATGAAGTCATTGTTGCTTTTCAATTTTGATTCAGCCTGTTCAAATCTATTAAGTAATGAAATATATGTGATATAATACTAAATGAAAACAGAGTTTACAAAAACAGTATAAGATATATAAGACAGATTATAAGATATGTGTTTAACTTATATGGCATTATATATAATGTATTATATATAAAATATTAAGTTACCTAAGGTCTCTAAGCCTTGATTTCCTTTCCCATAAAGAAGGTAATCATGGCCGGGGGCAGTGGCTCATGCCTGTAATCCCAACACTTTGGGAGAAAGAGGCAGGAGGATCACCTGAGGTCGGGAGTTCAAGACCAGCCAGGTCAACATGGTGAAACCCCATTTCTACTAAAGATACAAAAATTAGCCAGGCATTGTGGTGCAGCCTGTAATCTCAGCTCCTCAGGAGGCTGAGGCAGGAGAATTGCTTGAACCTGGGAGGCGGAGGTTGCAGTGAGCCGAGATCACACCACCGCAGCCTGGGCGGCAGAGTGACTCCGTCCCCCCTGCAAAAAAGAAGACAATCATATCTACCTCATAGAGTCATGATAGTAAATGAGATAATCCATTTGAAGTACACAGTATAGAACCTGGAAGACATATAATAATATATAGTCTATATTTATTACCAATATTTTAGAACAAAGGCTGGATGGATATACACTTAAATCCTAAAAATTGTTATTTTGAGGCTGTGGAATGATAGGTGGATGTTATTTTCTTTCCTTTGCTTTGACAGTATTTCTAAAATTTCTCCTATGAGTCAACATTACTTTTTTTAAATAAGAAAATTCAGAAGTTATCCTCCTTCGACCATAAGTACTCAGGTGGTTCTCACTTGCTGAATGATGGGGGGTAGAAATGGGATGAGCAGTATTAATGATGTCTGTAGAGCTGCCTGTGATAGATCATTAGAAAGGCCCCCGGTGAATCCTACCTTTCTAGTTTATATCCCCTTGCTATGTGGCTTTGCTGTTCTTCCCATCAATAAATGGAGTCTAATTTTGCACCCTTTGAATCTGGGCTTGCTTTGTCACTTGCTTTGTCTAATGAAGAAATGTCTGACAGAAATGATGCTGTGTGAATTCCAGAACCTAGATTTTAAGAGGCCTGGCAGTTTCTACCGTCACCATCTTGAAATCCTGAGACTTTGTCTGCTGTGAGAAGCCTAGTTTAGTTTACAGGAAGGATTGCTGATGGGCCCCAGCAAACAGCAACACTAACAGCCTGACCTGTGACTGAGACCATTTTGGACCCTCCAGCTCTAGGCAGGAGGTTGATGACCAGAGCTGCATAAGTGACCCCAGGTGAGACTGAAAAAGAGGAGCCCAGGAGTATAAGACACAATATAACATTGATGTTTTAAATGACCATGTTTTGGGGTAGTTTGTTACACAGAGCAGATATCTAAAGCATTGCTCTTCATAGATGTCAGTGCTACCCAAACAGTGTCTACTTCATAGGGGCTGCAGAAGAAAGGGATTCCTCTCCAAAGACATTAATTTATTGTGCAATTTTTAGAGAGCAAAAAAATGCTTCCTTTTATTTTTGCTCTGTGACCTGAACTTACACTATTGTAAATCTATATGGCTGGTGATTATGGAATTGAGGGTCCTCTAATCAACGACTCCAGGAGCAAGTGTCCTCATATCAAGGAGTCCGTTAGCTGGATGTGGTGGTGGACACATATAATCTCAGCTACTCGGGAGGCTGAGGCAGGAGAATCACTTGAACTCAGAAGACAGAGGTTGCAGTGAGCCGAGATCACTCCACTGCACCCCAGCCCTGGCGACAGTCACAGAGCAATACTTTGTATGTATGTATATCTATATCTATATCTATATCTATCTACATCTATATCTATATGAAGTCCAGTGTTTAAAATTTTTGAGAAACAATGTCTTACTCTCACTTTCCTATTGTATAACCCTCATTTTCCGGGGCTACCCTGGCTGGGATATCAAGGAACCAAACATTAATTCATTTATTGATCCATTATTCAGATGTTTATTGAGCACATATTATGTTTGAGACTGGGCTATGCAATGAAGGATAAAAAGACTTTAAAACGTGATTACTGCTTTCCACAACAGGAAGCTATACATGCAGAGAATGTCAATAGGAAGTAATGCATGCTAAAATACTAGGTGAATGTATAGGCAACTCATAAACCATTGAGTTTAGGGGAGGAAGACCTTATAGTTTGTTTACTATAAGGTCAACTCTAGTCATCCTTCCAACTAGGATGACCAAGAAACAATCTGATTTTAGTCTTATAGACTGAATTAAGAATTTGGTGGAGGTGAGATGGGGAGAGGCCATGCAGACAAGGGAATCTTCATGAGCAAAGGGCAGGAAAAAGACATATTTGAGAGAGGAATATAGGAGACACATTTAACTGTAGGGTTCATTTACTGACTCATTTATTGATTCAACAAATATTTGCTGAATGCCTAGTAGATGTCAAGAACTCTGCTAGTCTCTGAAAATACTGAAACAGAAATTACTTTAAGGAATAAGTAATCTATTGTGCAGGCAGCAAATAAGCCATTGACGTGAATGGGATGGTAAATTCATGGCTGAATACCAAGGAAGATAGGCCTGGAAAAGTAGGTTAAGGCCAAATTGTGGAAAGCCTTGAGAACCAGGATTTCTCTCCTGTGGTTCAGAGAAACTTCCACTTAAAAAAACATAAAACCGTGGAAGACAGGTGTGAGACAAGAGTGTGCTGAAACACAAATACTCTTGGATTTAATATCTATGGAGGGAAGGGAGGGAAAGGAAGCAGGTTTGGGCAGGAAGAAGTTGGATCATGAAACAGTCTCACTGAAGGCCTCAGTTAGCCCCGCTGAGATATTTGAACCTGGAACAGCCCTTGAAGGTCGTCCTGAGTTGAGACGGGAGAGCTAGAGCTTGACAAAACCTGGCATCAAGCAGTCAGTGGAATAGGGCTGTGTCAGGAAAAGGGGTGGCCTGGGGAGAGGAGGCCCTCCACTGTGACAGTTTTGAAGAGTCCTGAAGGTGGGACATTGTAGCACCACCTCTGCAGCAAAATTGTTTTCCACAAGTCCAATGTCAATTTAAGTTTTTCAAAACTCCACTTAACCCTTTCCAAGGCAGATGCTGCCGCTGAGAACAGCACTGGATTTTGGCCCTTTCTCCTTGGCTCTGGCTTCCCATATTAAAATATTGACATAGCATTTGATTGCTGATCTCTTTGAGTTCCTACCCCCAATGCTCAGCAAACTGTAAAAAGATGAAATGTCTTTCATATTAGAAACATCACTGTTCTTTTTCTTTTTTAAGATGCTGCCTCCACTCATTATTTAAAACTCTTATTAAAGGCGGTTTAAATCCTCTGATTAATTTGCTACATGGTCTTGGGATTTAAGGGGATACTAAATTTTTCCTTCCATGTAGCCCATGAATAAGTAATACTTTGACTACACAGAAACCCTTGTTCTTTAATAAAATGATGTTTTATTGAAGCTGAAGAAGCACATCACCTTACGATGCTTTTATATCAAATATTTGAACTAGTTTGTTTTGCCAGCTCAATGAAGAAGTGAATAATTTGAAAACAACTCAGTTGGCCTGGTTTATAGGCACATAACACATTGTAAATAGTTTATCTGGAGAATCTGGATACTATCAAACCATAATGGAACATAGCCTTCCTTGGGAAACTAAATCATATAGTTTGAGGGGAGGACAAAGGAAAGCTCTCTGAAAGGGAACAAGTGCTTCTGAGTTTGTTGGTTTAGCAGGATTGGTTCTGGTGCTGGATGAAAGTAATATTTAGCTTCAAAGCAGTCTTTATCCCTTAATAATTCCCTAATCCTTGCTGTTATGTGAACCAGCAAACATTTGAAAGGCAAAACTGTGGAAGAGAATTAGAATGGTCTCCTGAGTGAGGCAGAAAGATTCAGTGAGAGGAAAGGACTTTCAGGGTTCCAAAAGAAGCCTACATTTTGTGAAAGGTTGTGAATACCAATTAGAAACAAGATGCTCTACAAATTTCAGTATAATGTTGGTACTAATCAGGTGTAAAAAACACCGAAGTGGCTCCATATTATAGAAAGAATCACAAAAAGGGAAAGGCCTCCTCCAGTGGTGGCTCAAAATCATACACAGAAGAGGCTTAGGGGGTCTAAACTGTTGGTTTGGAACTGGCGGACTTACCCTTAAGCTGTGCTTACATATCATTTTACCTAACATTGAGAAAAACTATGTCTATAATATTAATACTTGCCCATGTCAAAGAATGAAGGAGGTGGTTGTCAATGGTAATGACGGGGGCACTAAAGCCCACTCACATCATCCCTGCACGCTACCATTTTTCTTTCCTATGAAAATGAAGTTGTAATGAACAATGTGACCAATGAAGGGTAATTTCTTAACATTTTGCTTCAAGTCTTTGAGTATAAAGTTATGTTAACTGCAGAGCAGTAATGTAAATTTGGGTTTATTAATATCATTAAAGTAAACCTATGAATTTGCTTTTGAATAAGATATAAGGTCATAATAATTGATTATAATCAAACAAAATTATAATGACAGAAAGAAGATCAATAGTTGCCTAAAGACAGAGGAGGGTGGAGGGAGGAGAAAGAGATTATACAGGAATACAGGAATTTATAATTCACAATTATAAAGTTATAATTCAACTTTATAATAAAGTTTTGACATACATATTCACTTGTAATCTCTCCTCTCTCCTCTCTCTGCAGGCAACTTAGCTTTGTTTTCATTTTAGTTTCTGTTTACTGTATGAATGGAATGTACTCTTTTTTTGGGGGGGTCTGACTTCTTTCATTCAGCATAATTATTTTGAGATTAATCCATATTGTTGGGTGTGTCTACTGCTCATTCCTTCTTATTGCTAAGTAGTATTCCCTTGTATGGATATACCACCATTTGTTTATCTATTCACCTGTTGATAGATATTTGAGTTGTTTCCAGCTTGGGCTGTTATACACAAAGCTGCTATGAACATGCATGGGCAAGTCTTTGGACATACATCTTCTTTCCTTTCGTGTAAATATTTAGGAGTGAAATGGCTGGATCCTATGGTAAATATATCTTTGATAGTTTAAGAAACTGCCAAAACGATTTTAAAATTAGTTGGACATTTTACATTCCCACCAGCAATATATGAGAGTTTTTCCGGTTGCTCGGCATCCTTGCCAACACCTGAAGGGGAGAGTTTTTTTTTAATTTTGGCCATTCTGGTGGGTGGGGACTGGTATCTCATTGTGGTTTTCATTTACATTTCCCTTATGATTAATGATGTTGAACATATTTTCATATGCTTGTATGCCCCCTGTATATCTTTTTTGTTGTTGAAATGTGTGTCTAAATATCTTGCCCATTTTTAAATTGGTTATTTGGCTTGGAAAAAGCACCCCGGGCAGTTAGGACACCTGAGTTCTATTTCCAGATCTGGTCCCAGTGTTGCCATACTATTTGACCACAGACTTCTCCCCTCTCTTGACCTTTTGCAAATGAAGTTAAGCCCATTGCTCTATAAGTCTCCTTTGAGTTTTGAGAGTCAAGCTCTTTGTTGGATATAGGTTTTGAAAATATTTTCCCTGAGTCTGTGGCTTGCCTTTCTTAGTAGCATTTTTTAAAGAGAAAAAGTTTTTAATTTTGATTAAGTCCAATTCATTAATTTCTTTCTCCTATAGTTTATGCTTCTTGTGTCATATTTAAGAAATCTTTTCCAAAGCCAAGATCACTAAAATTTTTTAACTATGTTTTATAATTTTATAATTTTTAATTGTAGCTCTTACATTTAGGTCTATATTCCATTTAGAGTTACTTTTTGTATATGGTATAATGAGGTTACTTTTTTTTTTCATGTGGCTGATTGTTTTGGCATTATTTGTTGAAAATATTATCCTTTCCTCATTGAATTGTCTTGGCACCTTTGCCAAGAATCAATTGACTATATGTGTGCGTGTGCATATACATATATGTATGCATATATTTACATGCATGTGTGTATATATAGTATATACGTCTAATGCTGGGTTCTCTATTATGTTTCATTTTTCTATTTGTCCATCTTTACACCAGAATCACACCTGACTACCATTTATGATAAGTCTTGAAACCTGGTAGTGTAAATCTTAATCTTTGCTCTCTTTTTCTCTCTTTTGTTTTATGGTAGATTGTTTGCCTTTCCATATTTAGCATTAGCTTGTCATTTTCAGACAAAACCCTGAAGGGATTTTGATTGTGAATGCATTGAATCTAGATGTCAGTTAGGGGAGAATGAACATCTTAACAATATTAAATCTTTGAATGCATGAAGATAGTATATTTCTCCATTTATTTGGATCTCCTTTTATTTCTCACAATAAAATATCTGGATAAAATAATTTGTTACAAAAATTAGTTAATTACAAAATATTATTAAAATGTATTTTTGAAATCAAGGTGTGTATTTCCTTTTAAGAAGCAATAGACTAGAAATGTCTCAGAAAAGAGGTAGGCCAAAATATTTGAGGCTGCATGAAGTTGTACCTTTGTTCACAGAACTTTTAAAGAGGAAAAGTTTTTAATTTTGATTAATTCCAATTCATTAATTTCTTCTATAGTTTATGTTTTTGTGTTATTCATTCTTACAATTAATGGTATCCTCCTCCCCCAGACTCATAATATCATTTTACATCCCCTTAACAAGAGATTACAGATATGTTCAACAATGACTGTCATTCATCAACTTTGTTTTCATTAAAAATTCAATAAAAAGAATATATATGAGTGAGATATATATGTATACATATATATAGAGAGAGAGAGAGAGAGATACACAGCCTGTTAGCATTAATTTTAGGCATTCTCTAAAAAAAACCAAAAACTTCATTAAAAAGTGATCAAACACTTCCACTATTTTAAAAGTTATAATCTATGTCAATAAGGTTTACCTTTAAATTTTAATTTGGTGTTTGGGCACCTAACTGAGGCTATTGTAAAAGGTGATAATGTTCGGGTAAGTCAGGAAGAACTGAAACTTCTGATGCAGCAGGTGGGTCGATGACAGCCTCTCAAGTGGAGGGATAGGGCACCACATCCATACAAAGACGGCAGATAAGAAGAGCAGCATATAAAATCATGGTACTTGAGGACAGAGGGGAATCTTTAAAACTCACTCAGTCAGACTAGTCTTTTTTTTTTTTTTTTTTTTTTGAGATGGAGTCTTGCTCTGTCACCCAGGCTGGAGTGCAGTGGCATGATCTCCTAGTACAAGTGATTCTCCTGCCTCAGCCTCCCAAGTAGCTGGGACTACAGGTGTGTGCCACCACGCCCAGCTAACTTTTTGTATTTTTAGTAGAGAAGGGGTTTCACCATGTTAGCCAGGATGGTCTTGATCACCTGATCTCGTGATCCACCTGCCTTGGCCTCCCAAAGTGCTAGGATTACAGGCGTGAGCCACCGAGATGGGCCAAACTAGTCATATTTAAAGGGCACATCTAAAATACCATGGAACAGGACAGAGAAGAGCCTAAGGCAACAGATAAGATCTTGGATGTTTAAATGGCTATGCTGAGGTCTATGTCACAGGCCAGGACTAGACTATTTTATAAGTCACCTTTGTAAAACTAGAAAGTGGTGTTCCTGTGGGCCAACACAGACTTACAGGCACTCATCCTGGTTAACGAAGTGTGGGCTAGATTTCAATCTTCCCTTATCCCCTTGGCTATGTGTGTTTACGTGGTGTACAAAAGCCAAACAAGTGTTCTATCCATAAGCCAAAGAGAAATCTAGAAACCAGAACTCCTAACTCAGTTGATTTAAGAGTGAGGTGATGAGAGTTAGCACAGTTTAAACCCAGAGGTTCCAACAGAAAATAAATTTTTTAGCAATAAGGTAGAGATCAGAGTGGATAAGACTTGGTGGTAGCATCATAGGATATAAATCAAGGCACTGTTGATGCAAGATAAGAGTAGAATACAGAAGACGAAATGGGGAGCTCTATCTCCAGGGGTCACATTTTAGCAGAGTAACTGAAAGGCATGGGGTAGCTGGAAAACTGTCAGCATCTTAGCCCTCATGAAGCTATGCTTTGTCTCTGCGTTTCTATTCCAAAGTTCCCTCCTGCTGAAAGGATACATTTGAACTGAAATATGGGGGAGATGCATGTGTGTTAAAGAGACTGGGAATTGGCCTTTGGTCGGAAAACTAAAGAAAACCTCCATTTGGAATTGCTTGAACCCAGTGGGTGAGCTAAGATCAGGCCAGTGCAGTGAGCCACAAGATCGTGCCACTGCACTCCAGCTGGGGTGACAGAGCAAGAGTCCATCTCAGAAAAAAAAAAAAAAGAAAAGAAAAAAATCTCCATTTGATTTTGAATGATGGTAAAAAAAAAAAAAAAAGAATAAACTTGGCTTTCACTAGACATGAAACAGGACATATCTTCTTAATTTATTCACTTAAGTCCAATGTTGTTTTTAAGGTCTGGACAAATAAATATACAACTTTGTATCAGTATATTAGAAGTATGTTGTGTAAGATCAAGTAAGAATTTAAGGAAATGTGGAAAGCATTCAACATCTAAATCAGAGTATACATTACTACTGTTATTTTCTAAGGAAAAACAGAATTTAGTTTTTTTAAAAAAAACATGTAGCCATTGATTATGACCTCAGGGACTTTGGAATAACTACAAAAGGGTCATCTAAGCTTTTTAACTGTCATCAAAGCTTTGCAAATAGTTAAAAAAAATCATGAGGCAAATTTAGGGTATTTTACTTTATTACCAGAATTAACTGTATAACATATGACTTTTCAAATTAAAACTTTCCTGGTGTTAACTCTTTTCAATTTTAAGAATTAGAATTTCAATTACTGAATTACTGAAAAGTTCATTTGGTTTTCTTAAAGTCTGGCCATTAAACACAAATCTTGCAAGATGGCACTTTACAATACAGATTCTGTGGTTAAAAAATGTTTCAGAAACACTGGATACTCTCATGCCCAAACATGAAACATATTAGCCCATTAAAAATTCTGCAGTAAGGGAAACTTTTAAAACTTTAACCAAGTTTCCCAAAGTTATGTGTCTATAGTACTCCTTAAAGTAAAATTTTCATTTATTGAGCATTGTTCTAGTTATAGATGGCTGCTTAACAAACATTCCTAAAATTTAGCGGCTTAAATGAACAGCAATCAATTTTTTTTTTGTAGTTCATGAATTGGCAATTTGGGCAGGGCTCAGTGAAGAATGCTTGTTTCTTCTCCATATGGTGTCAGCTGGTGTAGTTTGACTCAAGGATGAATGATGAAGTTCAGTATGGTTCCCTCATATGGCTGGCAAGTTGATATTGACTATCAGCTGGGAGTTCAACCAGGACTGAGGGCATAGGTCTCTCCATATGGGTGTCTCCATGGGTTGTTTGGGCTTCCTCAGGACATGGTGGTGGGTTCTAAGAGTGAGGGTCCCAAGTGATAGGAAGTTGAAGCAGGTAATGTTTTAAGGCTTGGGTCTGGAAACTGGCACGATATTTCTCCTGTTGTGTTATATTGGTTAAGCAGCCATAGATCTAAGACGCAAGAGAAAAGGACATTGATCCCTAACTCTTGGTGGGAGGAATTTCAAAGAATGTAGGGGTTATATGTCAAAATTGTATGCACAGAAAAATGCACAGATCACAAATGCAGAGGCTTTTAACATAATAAACTCACCGATGCACTTAGTATCCAGAAGACTTCCCCTTATGACTTCCTCCAGGCACCACCCCCTCAAAAGTAACCAACATCTTGACCTCTAATACCAAAGATTAGCATAACCTCAGGAGAATAATTCTTTGTGCTGTCCTGCACGTTGTAAAATGTTTAGCTATAGTTTAGCACCAGTTACTAGTAGCATCCCCTCCCCTAGTTATGACAAACAAAAATGTTTCCAGAAATTGCAAAATATCACTGGATTAGAAAATAATATCTATTTGTCTAAATCCTACTTAGTCGTTTAGATATAAGTTCCAAGAGATTTTTTTTTTGTCTGCTTTGATTTTGACTGATTCCTTAGTCCCTAGGTTACTACCTGACATATAGGAAAAAACTGATGACTATATGTTGAATAAATGAAAGATACCAAGTCTATATAGTTATTTAAAGAGTCAACTCTAAAATATATACACTTTTTTATTCTGCCAAACTCTCAATCCCAAATCATTTAGTTCATTTTTGTTAGAAATGATCATTTTATGACTTAACATTCATATAAAATACAAGAATATATTTGCCTCTAACAGGAATCTATATTGGTTAATTTCCTCCTGTAGCAACATGAAATATGAGTCATGGAAATAAAAAAGGTTAGGATTTACCAGACAAATAGGCAGTGTCTCATGACTGTGTTAATAATGTAATGTAATAAGCCGAAAATTGTGGTTTGTAATAATTGTGACAGCTTTGTGAAACAGGAATGCATAGTAACAAAAAGTTTTCATTAAAAGCCTGGGAGAGGTACTAGGTCCTGAAAGATTAGAAGGGAGAAGGAGTAAGCATATAAGACAGTAGTAATGACTTGAGTAGTTATTTCTTTATAGAGGAAACTGAAAATTTCTTTTGCAAAATAGCCACTGATATTACTCTGAAAAATATCTTCACTCTCTCCCACATTGCCTGTGGCAGGTGTTACCTATCTCACCAGCTAAATTTCTTAAGGGCTACCCTAAGACCAGTGTTCAATGGAAACAGTGTTCTCCATTAATTTTGATGGATATTGTATGTCCTTCTTTTTGAAATTCCTGACAGCACTTACTTACTCTTCAGTCACCGTTATGTCAGAAAAATAAATACAATCACCTTACAAGTATATAACGCAACTAAAATTAGGGGCACAATAAGAATAGAATTTAACAACTTCAAAAGTTCTTAGAGATCACATGGTCATTTTGATGAAGTGAACGACTACATATTTATAGTAATCTTACCTTAGGAATGATCCCATTGTCTGAGTCATTCTGAATTGTTTCATCTCCTTGAAGACATCTCTGTTAAAAATGAAATTCCTGTGTAAGCCACAAAGTGTAGAGAAGTTAATAACTTGCCCAATGTCACCAGGTTAATGAGAGGACAAATAATTTGGAGTCAATGATCAAAACAATCATATCCAACATATGTCTCAAGAAACAAAGAACAAATCTAATACATAAAAGTAGGGGGCAATGGGGTAGCACAGTCTTTTATCAACCCCAAAGACTTGGTTGCCAGAAGATGCTGTGGTTGGGTTACTCCCATGTAGTCAGTGTCTGACTGAAACTCATTTAATATTGACCATTCAAGTACTTAAAGTTCAAAAAATGTTATGGAGTCTAGATTTTTAAACTGGAATGAGAGTCCCACTTGTAAAAGAAGGATGTCTATCTAGTTCTAATTTCCCAAGATTTGGATACATTGTCTTCTCATCACATTGCCAAAGGCTTATGATTCATTTTAGCAGAAGTTACTAGGGATGAAGAGAAGGTGGGAGTATGTGTGTGTAACAGTTCTGTATGACGCAGAAAGAGAGACGAATTAGAAGGGAGGATATTTTTAGATTTATTTTTGAAACAAAAAAGAGCTTAAATCAGGTGACTTGTTTACTTTTTCTTCGTTTTAAAATAGGAATAAAAGAGACGAAAAATCTGATTTGGAATTTTCTGAATCACAATTCTATTTCAGGAGAATAATTGTCATAATCACAGGTTATTACCTTCTTAAAATATCTAAAAAATTTCTTTCTAAACATGTAACTCCACAAGGATAGAAAACTATATTTATGCCACAGAATACTTGTACATCAAAGGAATTTGCTACTTCCATCTAATCTACACAGTAGCATTTGAAGAACTAACTAGTAAATTTATTGTCTAAATAAGGAAGAGGAAAGGAATTGACATGCAATTTCTTTCACTAGGTGTACATTTTTATCATTTTCATTTATTCATTCAACAATATATGAAATAGGAAGACACTGGGTTAGATGCAGGAGGTACAAGGATGAGCATGACAGTCCCTGACCTCAAAATGCTTTCAGTCTAGAAGGAGAAATATACACAGCCTCACATACATATGCAAATAAATACACAGTCACATACAAACACACTCATATATACCCAAACATATTCACAGGCATACACACATGTTCACACAATATGTGCATGCATGCTCACACATGCATACACCCACCATCCTATACACTCACACATGTACACACATATGTATTAACATATGAACACATATATACATATATACCCACATATACACTTGGGAGTTGAGCTGACAAAGTGGAGACAGTGAGTAGAATGTTTTCAATTTAGAGAAAGGAGAAAGACATAGCAGTGGCAACGATCCTGTGAGATGGCTATGGCAAAAGCTCAGGGAAGCTAAGGAGAATGTCTTAGTGGAGTTGTTAAATACTGGGGAGTTAGGTTTTCCAAGATCTGGATTCAAATGCAAATCTGCTATTACTATCCATGAGGCCATAACCAAGTTATATAACTCACTGCCTCAGTTTCCTCTCTTTTACATAGGAATTATCATAGTACCTACTTTATAGGGTTGCTATGAGGTTTAAATGAGATGATGTGTGTAAACTGCTTAGCACGATGTACTAAATTTCCATTTATTTATTTATTTATTTAGAGATAGGGTCTCTGTGTTATCCAACCTGGAGTGCAGTGGTGCTATCATGGTCCACTGCAGCCTCAAACTCCTGGCCTCAGGCTCCTAAGTAGCTGGGACTATAGGTGCATACCACCACACCTGAATAATTTTATTTTTACAGAGATGAGGTCTTGCCATATTGCCCAGGCTGGTCTTGAACTACTGGCCTCAAGCAATCTTCCTCTACCCAAAGTGCTGGGATTACAGGTATGAGCCATTGTGCCCAGCCTAAATTTCCAATTTTTAATAATATCTTTATTATTAACAGAGAAGATTATTTACCAGGTAAATTATCAAATAGTATTCCCTTTACCAAGCTGTTTAGTGAGAACGTATTAAACTATTTTTAAGGTGAGTAGAGCCAAAAAATTATATATTAAATGAATATACTTGCATACCAAAGTATAATCCAAAAATTTTAAAAAAATGAATACATGGTCACTGCTTCAACTTTGCTTTTAAAGGTCTAAAAATTCAGGAAAGCCAAATTATGATTTTTAAGTAACATAAACGTCTAGATGTCATGGCCTTCAATGGGAAAATCTGATCTATCTAAATGATATCTCTCTCAGTGTTATTAAGTAATTTCTGTGGGTATAACCTCATGGTGAAAACGTATAAGCTATTATTAACTCTGTGATCATTTCATCAAAGTATGTTAGACTTGATCATGTCATTTATAGAATACCAACAACATTATTTGATATTATTCATTGATATCATGAGGCAATTCATAAAATAAAAAATAAAAGCGGCCAATAAACAAATGAAAAAGTATTACATCATTAATAATCAGAGAATTCTAAATTAAGTTATTTTGGGGCTATTAGATTAAAAAGATGGATAGGCCAGGTATGGTGGCTCACGTCTATAATCCCAGCACTTTGGGAGGCCGAGGCAGGTGGATCACTTGAGGTCAGGAGTTATTGACCAGCCTGGCCAACCTGGTCAAACCCTGTCTCTACAAAAAAATACAAAAAATTAGCCTGGGGTGATGGTGCATGCCTGTAATCCCAGCTATGGAGGAAGCTGAGGCAGGAGAATGGCTTGAACTTGGGAGGCGGACGTTGCAGTGAGCCAGGATCATGCCACTGCCTGGGTAGTACCTTGGTGCTACTGAGGGTGTGGTGAAATTTGACACTGTCACACACCAACCTTTTTCTTTTATCTTTTGCCACAGTGACTCATTCTGTCACCCAGGCTGGTGTGCAGTGGCACGATCACAGCTCACCGAAGCCTTGACCTTGTGGGCTCAAGTGATCCTCCCTCCCACCTCAGTCTCCCACATAGTTGGGACTACAGGTATGCGCCACCATGCTTGGCTAAGTTTTTAATTTTTTGTAGAAATGGGGGTCTTGCTACGTTGCCCAGGCTGGTCTGGAACTCTTTAGCTCAAGCAAACCTGATGACGCAGCCTCCCAAAGTGCTGAGATTAGAGGCATCAGCCACCATGTCTGGCCACCAACTTTTTTAGAGGCCAGTTAGGTAAGACAGAGAAAAAAAAAAAATTACCATAGTCTTTGAATCATTAATTCCACTTCTTGAATTGTGTCTTAAGGAAATATAATCAGAAAAATACACAAAGATGCTTGTATACACACTCACTATGGAATTGCTTATGATGACAAAAAAATTGGAAACTACCTAAATGCCTGTCATGCCTGCCAAGAGAGAAATGTTTAAATAAATTATGGTATAGTTAGACACTAGAACTCTATGCAGCTACTAAAAAAAGACTGGACAGGCTGGGCGCGGTGGCTCACGCCTGTAATTCCAGCATTTTAGGAGGCCGAAAGTGGATCACTAGGTCAAGAGATCGAGACCATCCTGGCCAACATGGCAAAACTCCGACTCTACTAAAAAAAGCAAAAATTAGCTGGGCGTGGTGGCGTGAGACTGTAGTCCCAGCTACTTGGGAGGCTGAGGCAGGAGAATTGCTTGAACCCAGGAGGCTGAGGCAGGAGAATTGCTTGAACCTAGGAGGCGGAGGTTGCAGTGAGCAGCCACAGTGCCACTGCGCTACAGTCTGGCGCCTAGCAACAGAGCGAGACTGTGTCTCAAAAAAAAAAAAAAAAAAAAAAAAAGGATTAGACAGATCTATTTGGGGTGGCTTGGAGAGATGTCAATGTTCTGTATTGGATGATGCCGGTTTTACATTTTAAAAAATATATATGCTGCCAAGCCCAGTGGCTCATGCCTGTAATCCCAGTACTTTGGGAGGCCGAGGTGGGCAGATCACTTGAGGTCAGGAGTTTGGGACCAGCCTGGCCAACATGGCAAAACTCTGTCTCTACCAAAAATACAAAAAAATTATCTGGGCGTGGTAGCACACGCCTGTGATCCCAGCTACTCAGGAGGCTGAGGCAGGAGAATTGCTTGAACCTCGACTGTGGAGGTTGCAGTGAGCTGAGATCGCACCAATGCACTCCACCTGGGCAACACAGCAAGACTTCGTCTGTCTCTCTCTCCCTCTCTCTCTCTCTCTCTCTCTCTCTATATATATATATATATATATATATATATTTTTTTTTATACACACATGCACACATAGAAAAAAACATGTATATGCCTAACTTTTTCAGAGCAGCTTAGCTTTATTGAGGTATAATTTACAAAGCATATAATTCACCCATTCTAAGTGTACAATCATCACCATAATCTAGTTACAAAACCCTTTTTTATTGCCCTCCAAAATTCTCTTATGCTCATGGGCTTAACTCTTTTTATTTGGCCATGTGTAATATTTTATTAAAAGGAAAAGCTTTCATAAGAAGCTCATTTCTTTTTTTCACAATAAATGAAAAAATTTATGAGAATATATATATATATTTTGAGACAGGGTCTAGCTCTGTCGCCCAGGCTGGAGTGCAGTGGTGCAATCTCGGCTCACTGCAACCTCTGCCTCCCAAGTTCAAGCGATTCTCCTGCCTCAGCCTCCCAAGTAGCTGGGATTATAAGCGCATGCCACCATGCCTGGCTAACTTTTGTATTTTTGGTAGAGGGTTTTGCCATGTTGGCCAGGCTGATTTCCAACTCCTGACCTCAGGTGATCCACCCACCTCAGCCTCCCAAAGTTCTGGGATTACAGGGGTGAGTCACAGCACCCAGCCTATTTCTATGTCTTAATGGTGTCTGAACTTTATCTTTGCTTCATCAGTGAACTTTTTGAAAACCACTTATGGAAGTGTGATTGACATACAAAAAGCTGTTCATATTTAATGTATATAACTAGAGAGTTGCATGATAAGTGTACGTCACCACTGTCTATTACATAAACATATCCATCATCACAGGCTTAACTTTTAACAGTGGTTAGATCAAGGGTAAATATGAGTGGGGGGAAAGGAGGAGGACAGAATTATAGACAGCTTCCTGGTTTGTCATTTCTGTATTATTTGAATTACTTACAACAAAATATACTATTTTTTATTTTTTATTTTTATTTTATTTTATCTTTGAGACAAGGTCTCATTCTGTTGCCCAGGCTGGAGTGCAGTGGCACAAACATGGCTCACTGCAGCCTCATCCTCCTGGGCCCAAGTGATCCTCCTGCCTCAGCCTCCCCAGTAGCTGAGACCACAGGTGAGTGCCACTATGCCTAGCTAATTTTTTTGTTTTTAATTTTTTGTAAAGATGTGATCTCATCATGTTGCCCAGTCTGGTCTCAAACTCCGGGCTCAAGCAATCCTCCCGCTTTAGCCTGGGATTATAGGTATGAGCTATCACACTCAGCCAAGAATATAACATTTTTTAATTTGAGAAAACAGTAAAGTTTTTTCTATTTTGAAAAGAACAAAATAAGAAAATAGAAATATACCCATTGACCAAAATCTACTTCTGATAATTTATCCTAAGGAAATAATCAAATATGTGAAAAAAGATTTGTGTACAAAGATATCTATCCATATTTTATTAAAAGAAGAGAAATTATAAATAATCTAAATATCTCATAATGGAAGAGAACAATTATTAATTGTACTGAAATATGAGAAGTGCAGGATGCAAAACCTTTTTATGTAGTACAACCTCAACCATTTTGGAAAAAGTTAATGCACAGTCAAAAAAATCCTATTTTGAAATATAAGATCTTATCAACGGTTATGTCTGGATAGTAGAATTATAGTACTTTTAATTTTATTTTTTAAGCATTTTTCTCCATAAATGATAATAATTAAAAATAATTATAGTATTGTTTTCACAGGTCTATACATTTGTCAGACATATAAAAGTGCACAGTTCAAATTTGTACAGCTTATTGTATATCAATATATTACAATAACACTTTAAAAAATAGAGGGAACTCAAGGAATTGAGTCATCTTAAGTTTCTTACTGGAAGGGGGGTTTTGCTACGCCATTTTGGGACTGGAGGGCAAAATGACTGGGGAGACGGACACTATATAAATAACAATATATATACATTGTCTCTGCTACAGATACTTCCATTCATTCATTCATTCATCTATCCATTCATTCATTCACCAAATCTGCCTTCCTATTATATGCCAGGAATGTGCCAGGTACTTGAATATCGTGATAAACAACAAACCACTGGCCTGAAAGTGCTCCTGTCCGGTGGAGGAGAAGGTAGGTCACCACCTGACAGATTCCAGCCAACGCCCACACTGCCCCACCAGGCACTGCTGTCCAAGGGTGTTGGAGGCAGACCAGGAAGTGAGGGCCTTAGTTGAGGTGGAGTCACCAAAAGTGACACCAGGTTTACAGGTGTGGAGGTGGCCAGGAGAAGTAAGTTTTACCCTCAAGGGAGTGTCACAGTCATCACTTGAGTAGTGGGCTGAAACAATTTTTATGTATCTGTTTCCATCTTGCCTGCACACTTAAAACAATGAGAGTAAGAACTAAGAGCGTTTGCGGGTGCAGGAGTCGCGCAAAGGGCTTCCATCCATTGCCTCATTCATAACCTTCTGGTTGGGATTATTAGGATCTTCATTTCACAACGAGGAAACGGAGGCTCGGAGAGGTTACTTGCCCAAGGTCACAGGTCTCTCTCCAAAGCCCAAGCTCACAACCACCACACAAACTCTCTCTCCTTTCATTGTACCTGGGGCCCGTTTGAGAGCGAAAAAGTCCTCTTTCAGGTCCCAAACCTAACAGGTCCGGCTTTCACTCTACAGTTTTTCCCAGATTCAGAATGGAGGCAACATCCCATAGCACAGTCAACAAGATCGTGCCCACGGGGCTGCTCCACCAAGGCCATGGACTGACAGGATTTGGGGCTTGGCGGGCAAATGGGAAACAATCGTCAGGGATCAAAGAGCATTAGCGTCCACCACACCCGGCTTCCCGCGCCCCGAGCCCCGCGCTCCGCGCACACGAACCTTCGGGGACAGCCAGTCTGCTGGACCCAGCGCGCGTGCGCGGGGCCATAGGGGACGCCCCCACGTGAGCGCGCAGTGAGCCGGGCGCGTGACCGGGCGGGCGCGCAGCTGGGGGAGCGCGCGGGCGCGCTACGGAGTCGGCGTCGGCGTCGGCGCGCGCTCCAGGCCGAGGCTGTGTAGGCTAGGGAGGCAGCCAGGCGGCGGAGGCGGCGGCGGCGCCCCAGACCCGAGGGGACGCGCGGGCCTTGCGCGGCGGGAGCGGACGGCGGCAGAGGAGACCCTAGGCTCGTGGTTCGAGGCGGGAGGGCTCGGCTTCTCGACTGCCCGCCTCCGAGGCCGCTGGCCGCTTCTCTCTACTGGAGTGGCCGCCGCCCCTGGAGACTCGCCGTGACACGGGCCTAAGCCGCCGCCAACGCTGCGGGCGTCCTGACCGTTCGGACTCGTCGGACCAGGCCGGGTGGGAGCGAGCCTGCGGGCAGGTGCCGCTCCCAGAGGGTGGGCCGGGGGCGAGGCGCCCACCGCGCGGCCCGCGGGCCGGGCTCGGCGGAGGGGCCGCTCGCGCAGCACCCCCACCGCGGGCCGGAGCCCGGGTCGCCGCCCCTCCTTCTCCCGGGACCGCCCGGCCGGAGCTCCGGGAGCCGGGGGACGCCGCGCCCGCCGCCGCCAGCCGGGCTCGCGAGGGAGAGCAGGGCGGAGAAACTTTGCCTTTTATTGTTTTTAGTCCTTAAGTGCAAGGAACTCTGTGTTGGGAGGAAAAATGTCCTTCTTCAATTTCCGTAAGATCTTCAAGTTGGGGAGCGAGAAGAAGAAGAAGCAGTACGAACACGTGAAGAGAGACCTGAACCCCGAAGACTTTTGGGAGATTATAGGAGAATTGGGCGACGGAGCCTTTGGGAAAGTGTACAAGGTAAGAGGGGGAAAACGGGAAGTTGTACTGCGAAGATAAAACAGCCGCTGGCCTGGAGTGGCGGGAGGACTTCTGCTCCCCTCATCCCTTTCCTGTCTCTTGCTCCTTCTTTTGACTGTTAGGGTTCGATGCAACTTTACTTAGCTGATCATCCAAGGAGTAGCTAAGAAGTCGGGTTTACGGTGGAACAAAATGGGGCCTGGATGGAGTTTAAAGGGCGATTGGAGAGGAAGGCAGGGTTATAAAGTCTGCTCTGTCAAACTTCAAAGGAAATGAGAGTGTTCTTTAATTTATAGGAGGGGTCTAGTTGTGCCCTCCAAGTATTTTAGAATGAGAAACTCATTGCACTTTTCCGTGGATTTGTCTACTGACTGCATTCGCGTGCATGCTTGTACTCCAGCAGTTCCCTTTTTAGGGTCCGGGGTATATATTTGGTTGTATCTAGAGCTAATCCATAACTGGTTGGGACCAGGTGATTGCTACTTGAAGTCTCTTCGTGAGTTGGATGCTTGACAGCATACTATAAAATGGAATGGAATTTCTGACAAAATTTCCACAAGAAAACCTTCATGTTTTTAAAAATATATTTATGGTAAGCATTGACTGGAAGTCAGTATCAGCGCTTAAGAAATTAAAAACACACGCAGCTATTTATTTCGATAGGAAGAGGCTTGGCGTTTCAGCCTAAAGGCATTAATGTTAACTATTTACTATCTCCTAAGGAGCATATGAATGATGTCATTGGATTATTTTCATCCTGAAGGGCGAGTTTTTTATGAGACAGCGTTTAGGGAAAGGACCCACAGGGTTGCCTAGAAGTGAAAACATAAGAAAATAACTTAGGTTTATACGGGACTTTGCAGTTTTTAAATACTTTCAAATAATTTGGCCCCCACAAAAATCTTGTGAGGTAGGTAGGTCAGTATTAGTATCCACATTTCACAGATGAAGAAATTGTTCACAGCCATATGAGTCACAGCCTAGACTTGAACTCAGGTCTTCTGACCCTGTATTTAGTATTGTTTTTTACTTTAACTGGTAGAAATCAGAGCATTTTGCTTACTGCTTTCTAAGCACCAGTACACTTGTGTGCCTTTGCCCTGCGCTTTGCCCTGTCTCAAATGCATCTTGTCAAAACCCCAGTCCTCATTCTTTATCTAGGCTGAAATATGCACTCCTTTCTGTGTGCTTTCAGAACACGTTCACATGGCTGTTATAGCACTTGTCACTTATTACTGTTAGTATGTTTATGTTTGTATAATAAAATTTAGGACCAAATTATATATTTGGGTTCATCCACTGCCTTCGCATATAGTGATGTTTCTGTTTGTTGAAATAAAAGGATGTATTTTATCTGCATGAGAATGCCATCGTGGAAGCTATCATATGCTGTGAAAGTTGGCAAAATAAACTTTGTTATTTGTGTGAAAGGTAGAGTATGGGCTTCACCAAGAGCTACATAAGATGCAACACTTTAGTGTAGTGGGAAGATAACTCCTGGGAATCAAGAGTTGTGTTTTAGTGCTGGCTGTCACAAACCAGCGTTTTAATCCTGGACGAAACACTTAACTTCTCTGGACCTCCGTTTTCTTAGCCATAATACAGATTTCCTTAAGAGTTTGTTTAGATTCTTTCACCCATTAAAGTTCTTTAAAGGAATTAGCCTGGAAAGGCAAAAATAAATCCTCAAGACACCTAGAATACTGTAGTTAGAAGGTGGTAGGTCATTATGGGCAGTTTTCATGGTGTAAATATGTTTTAGGGAATATAAACAATTTAGTAGTAAGAGCACTGGCTCTGGAGTTGGAATATAACTTAGCTCTCTCACTCAATAGCAGCATGTGACCTTGAGCAAGTTTCTTATTTGTCCTGTGCCTAACTTTCCTCATCCATAAAACCTCCTCAGTGTGAGGATTAAAGAAGATAATAAATGTAAAGCACATGGAAAGGGCTCAGTAAATGGTAGAAATTATTGTTATTACATTTAGAGCTCATAGATGCAAAATATGGGATGAGATAGGAAAAGGAACCAAGAAGATAATAAACCATTTTCTTGGTTTCTAATGGCATGGGCAGATTGTGTGGAGATACTAAAGCCCTGTTTTATTCTTTCATGACACTTTCTGCAAAATGTGATCTGTCTTCCTAAACTGAGACATTAATTGAAAATTTTCTGAAAAACAGGAGTCTTATTTCATGTAGTTATTTGAGCACTATAAAATTGTGTCAAGAATAATTTCTGTGGTCTTGATATCTGTATTTTAGTATGATATTTGAAGAGCATGGGCTTGCACTATTTTGTTTTTTCTTTTTTGTCCTTTTTTTTGGAGATGGAGTCTTGATCTGTCGCCCAGGCTGGAGTGCCATTGTGGCGCAATCTTGGCTTACTGCAACTTCCTCCTCCTGGGTTCAAGCGATTCTCCTGCCTCAGCCTCCCAAGTAGCTGGGACTATGGGTACCTGCTGCCACACCTGGCTAATTTTTTGTATTTTAGTAGAGACGGATTGGTCTTGAACTCCAGAGCTCAGGCAGTCTGCCCGCCTCAGCCTCCCTGAGTACTAGGATTACAGGCGTGAGCCACTGTGCCGGGCCTTGTTTTCTTTTTTCATTTCACTACTCTATGCTTCTAAGGAGTAGGGTATTGAGTTTTTAAAAAAATAAAATTTGAAATTAAAACTTACCTGACTTCTTATGGCCTTTTTCTAGAAGTTTTTGTTTTTCAAGATTCCCTAGAAATTGATGATTTATAAACTGCCTTATATTTGGGGGTAAAAGCTATGAAACCTTAACGTTGTACATAGTGGTATGTAGTAGAAAACTATTTATAAATGATTCTAACTGTCATTTGCTTATGGAAATTGGTAACTGTTGCAAAGATTGTATTGTAAATAGGGGTTTAGTATCCCATTTCCCAAATGCTTGGGACCAGAAGTGTTTAGGATTTTGGAATTTTTTTGATTTTGGAATATTTGCAGTATACTTAGTTATTGAACATCTAAAATTGAAAATGTTCTAGTGAGCATTTCCTTTGAGCATCATGTCATGTTAGGACTCAGAAAGTTGCAGATTTTGGAGCATTTCAGATTGGATTTTCATATTTGGGTTGTGTTACCTATAGGTAATCATGTTGTGTATTTAGTTTATTTGAGTCATTTTTCCATCATATACTTATTGTGTTTCTTCAACTCAGTGCGGCACTGTACACATTTAACAGTTACTTCCTTGCCTGGAAAGCTTCACTACTTTATTTCTCTTTAAAAAAAAAGTATTTTATATATAAATGAAGATATGTAATATCCTTTAGAATTTTTTATCTTAGGATTTCTCTTGGTTTGGTTTTTTTTTTTTTTTTTTTTTGAGATGGAGTCTGTCATCCAGGCTGCAATGCAGTGGTGCAATCTCGGCTCACTGCAACCTCTGCCTCCCTGGTTCAAGCAATTCTTCTGCCTCAGCCTCCTGAGTAGCTGAAACTACAGGCATGCGCTGGCACACCCAGCTAATTTTTTGTAATTTTAGTAGAGATGGGGTTTCACCGTGTTGGCCAGGGTGGTCTTGAACTCCTGACCTCAGGTGATCCACCTGCCTCGGCCTCCCAAAGTGCTGGGATTACAGGTATGAGCCACCACGCCCAGCCAGATTTCTCTTGTTTGTAACAGAAAAAAAGAATGACATAAGATTATGGATTGAATTGCATTTCTAGAAAGCTATTTTATGTATTGAACCAGTTGAAACTAGACTCTTGGCTGTGTGCTGTATGAAAGGGATTTTTACATGGCAACTGACGGGTGTATGCCTTTTAAAAAATACTGGAATATGTAATCCTTGTATTAAAAAGTACAGAAACATACACATTTAGCAGTTAATAAAGTGACTTCTTATTAACAACCATCAGGGTCAAGGGATTCTGCCAACATCCGGGAGTCCCTCTTGCCTCCTTTCTGTATCTAATACTTTCTCTCTCCCTAAAAGAAACCACTATCCTGTCTTTAAGTTGATCATTTACTTGCTTTTCTTAATCATTTACTATCTCGGTTTATATCCCTAAATGTTGTAAATTTAGTTTTGTATGTACTTGAACTTTATATGAATGGAATCGTATTGAGCATATTCTTTTGTGTCTTGCCTCTTTCAAAATCAGTATTATGTTTGTGAGGTTCATCTTTATCACATAGAACTGTAGCTCGTTTTCATTGTAGCATTGTATTCTATTATATGATGATATCACCAATTATTTACCATTGTACTATTAGTTGATATATTGGTTGTTTCCAGTTTTTGGCTCTTACACAAAATGCTATTTCACATATGCGTGAGTTTCTCTGAGTTAATCCAGGAATGGAATTGCTAGATTATAGGGTAGTGTATCTTAAATTTTACCAAATGATGCCAAACTCATTATACAAATTTACATTCCCACCAGCAGTTTAAGAATTTCTTTGCCCTGCATCTTTGCTAGCATTTAGTATTGTCAGAATTTTAAAGTTTGACAGCCTGATAATGTGTTACATTTCTCATTGTGTGTTTAATTCACCTTTCACAGATTACTAAAAAATAATTATTTTAATATGTTTTTGGTAATTTGAATTTTTTCTTTTGTGTTCCAGTCTCTTACTCATTTTTCTGTTGATGCCTTTTTGTTTATATGTTGAGTGTGTGTATGTATGTGTGTGTATACAGTATATGTGTTTTGAATTTTTTGTTTGTTTTTTGAGATGTAGTCTCACTCTGTTGCCCAGGCTGGAGTGCAGTGGCGTGATCTCAGCTAACTGCAATCCCCGCCTCCCAGGTTCAAGTGATTCTCCTGCCTTAGCCTCCTGAGTAGCTGGGATTACAGGTTCGTGCCACCACACCCATTAATTTCTGTATTTTTAGTAGAGACGGGGTTTCACCATGTTGGTCAGGCTGGTCTGGAACTCCTGACCTTGTGTTCTGCCCGCCTTGGCTTCCCAAAGTGCTGGGATTACAGGCGTAAGTCACCGCTCTCAGCCGTGTGTGTGTTGAATTTTAACCATTTGCTGGTGATAGTTATTACAAATATATTCTCATTCTGTGACTTGTCTTTTCATTCTCATTATAGTGCCTTTTTGTGAACATAATTCTTTAACATGGTCCAATTAGTCCTTTTTTCGTTTACAGTTGATGCTTTTTGTGTTATGTTTAAGACATTTTTTCCTAACCTGTGATAACGAAGATAATCTCCTGTATTCTAAAAGCTTCATGATTTTGCCTTTCTTTAACAATTAGGTTTGTAATCTACCTAGAATAGATTTTTTAAACAGTATGAGGTAGCGGTACAGTTTCATTTTTCCCCCATATGGATACACAATTTTCCCAGAACTATTCAGTGGAAGAAAAATATTTCCCCACTGCTCTGCCGTCCCCTGTTATATAGCATGTGTCTGTTTCTGCAGTCTCTGTTCTCTTTATTGATCTGTCTGTTCCTGTACCAGTATCCCACTGTCTTAATGAGGAAAGCATTAAAATAAATCTCTGCTTCTTCTTCAACATAGTTTAGCATTATTCTTGGCCTTTAGGGCTTCTGTTTACATTTTCAAGTTAGCTTGGTTGAGTTCCACAAAAAAACCTATTTTTTTTGGAGAGATTTTATTGAATTTAAAATTAAGTTTTGGAAAAATTAACCTTTCTTTGATATTGAGTCTTCTCACCTATGCATATGTTTTACTTCTGTTTAGTATCTTAATAATGAGTTACAATTTTTTCCCTAGAAGTCTTTGAAACATAAACTACTTCAAGGATGTCTTAAATACTTTGTTTTTCCTGTTAGAATTTTCTTGTTTTTGTTGTGTACAACTTTTATTAGCCTTCTGAGAAAAGATCCATGGAAAACGTATTTTTTAAGAACTTGCCTGTCTGAATATGTCTTTATAATAAGGTCACAACTTAATATATATAATTCTAGTTCAAAAGTACGTTTTTAAAGAATTTTTAAGATTTGGAATTTGTTATAGTTTTTAAGACTTTCTTCTATTCATCATCTTTTGGCTTCAAGAGTTGCACTTCAATGTCTGATGCCATTTTGTTTCCTGGATCCTTTGCCATCTTGTTCTCTTAATAGCTTTTAGGATTTTCTTTTATCCTCTGTTCATGGTGCCATAGTTCTTTTTGTCGTCTTCTTTTGTTTTGCTGGGCTCTTGATTAGTTCTTTCAGTTCGAAGACTTATGTCCTTCAGTTCTGTGACATTTTCTTGTATTATTTATTTGACAACCTCCACCTACACTTTCCCCAATAATAGCTCTTGCCGTGATTGTAAGATTCTTCATGTCCCTAAGTTCAGTGGACACTTACTTGACCTCTCAGGACCATTTGAGATACTTGACCATTCTCTCCTTTAAAAAGCTCATTTTTTGGCTTTTAAGTCACCATACTCTTGACTTTCCTTCCACCTCTGTGTCTGTTCCACAGACTCCTTTGCTGGCTCTTCTTCTTTCTGACTTTAAGGTGTAGAAATTCCACAGGGCTTGAGTATAGGCTGCTTTTTCCTTTGCTAAAGAGAACTCATCTTCTCCCATGGCTTCAATTACCATCTAAATGCAATTTATATCTCTACCCTAAGACCTCCCTTTTGAACTCCAGATCCACACATCCAACCGTATATTAGAGATTTGTGCTTGAATGTCTCACAGATGCATTAAACTGCAAGTCCAAAACATGAACTAATTCAGCTGATGATGTCAGCCCCAAATTTGCTCCTTCTGTGTTCCCATTCAGTAATTACTACTTCCATCTACCAGTTGCATAGGCCAGAGACCTAGAGGTCATTTTTAACACCTGTTGCTGGCTTCCCCACCAAACCTAATTAAAAACCAAGGACTGTTAATTCTGCCTACTAAGTATTTCTCAAATCTTTCTTTCTTCACTGTCATTTCACTAGTCAAAACTGCTGTTATCTCTTACTCAGACTACTGCAATCTTATTGGTGTTTTGGCCTTTATATAAATATAATCATTTACATGATTCTTTTAATCCTGTAATCATTTAATATATTCCTTTGTGTTGGGCTTCTTTTGCTAAACATTGTATGAGTGAGTTTCATTCATGTCGTTGAATGTAATAGTCATTTGAACTTTTTCTTTGCTGTATGGTATTTTATGAAGTATTATAGTTTATCCATTCTGTAGTATTTGGATTGTTTTCACTTTTTGTGTATTAAGAATACAATTCATGGCCCGGTGCAGGGGCTAATGCCTGTAATCCCAGCACTTTGGCATGCCAAGGTGGGAGGGTCGCTTGAGCCCAGGAATTCAAGACCAGCCTGGGCAACATAGGGAGAACCCGTCTTTGTTTGTTTTAATTTTTTTTTTCTTGAGACAGAGTCTTACCTCTGTCACCCAGGCTGGAGTGTAGTGGTGGGATCAACCTTCCGGGTTCAGGTGATCCTCCCACCCCAACCTCCCAAGTAGCTGGGACTATAGGTGCCTGCCACCATGCCCAGCTAATTTTTGTATTTTTTGTAGAGACAGGATTTTGCCATGTTGCCCAGGCTGGTCTCGAGCTCTTAGACTCAAGTGATCTGCCCACCTTCACCTCCCAAATTGCTAAGATTACAGGCGTGAGCCACTGTGCCCAGCCTTAAATTTTTTTAATTAATAAAAAATGATTCATGAATATTCTTGTGCATTTTGGTGCACATATGTCATTTTGGATATATACTGGGAAGGAATTTTCTAGGTCATAGGTTATATGTATTTTCAGCTTTAGAAGATACTACCAGTTTTACAAAGTGGTTGTACCAATTTATAATACCATCAGTAGGGGATGGGAGTTGCTCTATGTCTTCACTAGCACATGGTATTGTTATTAATATTATCTTTAATGTTTTGTGTTAGTCATTCTGTTGAGTGTGAATGGTTTTATTTACATTTTTCTTTATTTTTTTATTTTATTATTTATTTATTTATTTACTTGAGACAGAGTGTTGTTCCATCACCAGGCACCATGCTGGAGTGCAGTGGCGCGATCTCGGCTCACTGCAACCTCTGCCTCCCGGATTCAAGCAGTCCTCCTGTCTCAGCCTCCCGAGTGGCTGGGACTACAGGCGTGCGCCACCACACCCAGCTAATTTTTGTATTTTTAGTAGAGATGGGGTTTCACCATGTTGGCCAGGATGGTCTCAATCTCTTGACCTCGTGATCTGCCCACCTTGGCCTCCCAAAGTGCTGGAATTACAGGCGTGAGCCACTGCACCTGGCCTGGTTTTATTTACATTTTTCTGATGATTAATGAAGTCAAGTGCCTTTTTATGTGCTTATTCCATATTTGGGTATCTTTTTTTTGGAGGAATTCCTGGTTATTTGCCCAATTAAAAAAAAGAAGCTCTGTTTTGAGGTATAATTTATATACCACAAAATCCACCCATTTTAAATATATAATTTTGTGAGTTTTAGTAAATCGGTATAGTTTTGCAACCATTACTACAATCCAGCTTTGGAACCCTTCTGTCATCCCCCAAAAGTTCCCATGTGGCTATTTTGCAGTCAGACTCTATTCCCACACTGAGCCCAAGATAGCCCTTACTTGCTTTCTGGCTCTACAATTTTGCCTTTTCTAGAATTTTTTAATAAATAGAAACATACAGTATGTATTCTTAATATGTATGGCTTTTTGCACTTAGCACAGGGTTTCTCAGTGTTGGCACTACAGCCATTTTGGACTGGATAATTCTTTTTTGTGGAGGGCTGTCGTAGGCACTGTAGGATGCATCCTCGACCCCTACCCCTTTGTGACAACCTAAATACTTCCAGACATTGCCAAATGTCTTCCGGATGGCAAAATCACCTTTAAGTTGAGTACCACTGGTTGAATGTAGTTTTTCAGGATTCATCATTTGAATGAATTTCATTCATTGAAAATTTTCAGTTCTATAAAAAAGTTGATACATAAAAAAAGCTGTATAGTGAACATACACATATCAACTACCTGGATTCTACAGGTGTTGATATTTTGCTATACTGACTTTATTACACATGTCTATCCATCCATTCATCCGTTTATCCATTCGTTATCTGTTTCTCTTTTTCATTTTCTTAAGGATTTTCTCTTCTTTCAATTATTTGGACCCTTGTTTTTTTCACTTATCTAATTATGTCAATTAATCCTTCCTGAACAGTTTTAAATAACTTGACATTGGAAATGTTAGCAATTTAGTGAATTATTTTACAGTATATTTTCTGGCACAATTTTAAAGTTTTAAACTTTCCTTCTTAGTTTTCTGTTTTCAACCGGAAAGTTATTATGTGCTGACATAAACTTCTAGATAAAGTGACATATTACTATATTACCATGTTTCTTCTTTATACATCTGTGTTTAAGTTCACACAGATCTTTAACACAGCTCAGTAACAGAAGCAGTTAATTCTTACTTTGCCACAGTTGTGTATCTGTGCCAAGGTACACTTCTGCTTGAATATAAGATGCTATTGCTGTTACTGTATGAAATGTTGCCTTTTTATTATAAAAATCTGTAACTTTTATGTACCAAAATGAGAACTGAGATGGTTTTGAAATTTCAGAAAACATTTTAATGAAAAGAACAAATCAAAATTTCAGTGAATAATTTTTTTTCTTAAAAAGAAATCATTTTCAAAAGTAGTTTTTAAGTCATAATTTCATCTCAAGATAATGAGAAGAAAAATGTCAGGACCAGGACAATTCTGTTATCCCTGTGTTTCTTACTAACCTGTTTTTTTATCTATAAGGATATAACTACTGAATGTACATATGGAATAATAAAAACAATATTTTGTTGTTCTTCTTTTAATTTATGAGATGATCAACTTTTCCAGTTTACCAGTTTATCAGCTCACACTTCTTTCTAAACATTAATGCTGAAATATTACTTAATTTTAGTGCTTTCTTTAGAAAGGGAAGGTATTTGAATCATCCCTCCTTCCATCCTTCCTCCTTTCTTGGAAAGTGTGAGCAAAGTTAATAAATTTAATTTCTCATTGTTTGCTGTCATTTTAGCATCTTGATTTAAAAGAAATATACTGATACTTCTTTTAAAGATATTTATTTTTTAATTTTAATTGTAATTTTTTCTGAGACAGGGTCTCGCTCTGTTGCCCAGGCAGAAGTGCAGTGGCATGATCTTGGCTCACTGCAACCTCCAACTCCCAGCTTCAAGTGATTCTCATGCCTCAGCTTCTGGAGTAGCTGGAATTATAGGCGTGTACCACCACACCTGGCTAATTTTTGTATTTTTTAGTAGAGACGGGGTTTCACCATGTTGGCCAGGCTGGTCCCCAACTTCTGGGCTCAAGTGATCCTCCCGCCTTGGCCTCCCATAGTGCTGAGATTACAGGTGTGAGCCACCGTATCCAGGCAAGATATTTTATTTTTACTTGTAAAGCATATATGTTTTATTTCCATTTGGTATGTTGCATGGCATGAGCTTTATAAAGTCCCTTAAAATTTTAAAAGTCTGTGTTACAGCATATTAACATTTAAGATAAAGTAATATTACATAATTTATTTCAGAGTATCCTGCCAAAATTTTATTAAAAATGGCCAAGAAACTGACATACCATGTCTAATTTGGGATCTTTAACCTTGTTAGAACATTTCTTCTGGCCCCTTTTTTCTTGTCTGTGCCCTGATGGATGTGAAGTAATATTGTCCCCGATTACTAATGGGGTTGAGCTCTTTTTCATATGTTTACTGGCCATTTGGATTTCCTGTTCTCTGACGTGCTTGTTAAAGTCTTTTGGTCCTCTTTCTTTTTCTCTTTGATTTATGGGGGGTCTTTATATATTTTGGATACTTATCTCTTGTCAGTTATATATGATGTACATTATTTTCTTTTGCTTTATAGGTTGTCTTTTCACTCTATGATGTTCTTTTTTGTGTAGACATAAGTTTTAATATAGTCCAATTTATTAACTTTTCCCACATGGCTAATGTTTTTGTCTTAAGAAATTCTTCTCAACTCAAGATGGTGAAGATATCTTGTTGTGTTATCTTTGTAAAGTTTTATGGTATTGTTTTCTACATTAGATCTGTGATTAAACCGGTGTTGATTTTTGCTTATAGAGTGAGGTGTAAGGGTCAAATTTTATATTTTCTATGTAGATATCTGTTGTCCCAGCACCATTTACTTTAAAGACCATCCTATTTTTTACTGCTTTGCAATGCTTCCATCGTATAATGGATGCCCATATGCACATAGTATATTTCCATGATATTCTTTTAGGTTAAATTTTTAGGAGACTTGTTAGAGCAAAATAAATGATTATTTATTAATGCTTACTTTGAAATTACAAAATTTGTGCAAATTTATTTTTCAAATTTTTTATTTGGTAAAATACACATAAAGTTACTGTCTCGACTATTTTTTATACCCTATGAAGATTCACCATCTTTATGATTTTTAAATGTCTAGTTCAGTGATACTAAATACATTTGTAATGTGCAGCCATCACTGCTATCCAGCTCCATGCCTCTTATCATCTTTTAAAATGAAACTCTACCCTGTTAAACACTAACTTCCTATTTCTTCCTTTCTCGAGCCCTAAGGAACTGTACTTCTACTTTTTGATACTATGATTTTGACTACTCTAAGTACCTCATATAAATGGAATCATACAGTATTTATTATTTTGTGACTAACGTAGGTCATTTAGCATAATGTCCTTAAGGTTCATCCGTGTCATAGCATATGTTAGAATCTCCTTCCTTTTAAGGCTGAATAATATTTTATTGTATGTATATACACATTTTGCTTATCCACTCATCTCTTGATGACACTTGAATTGCTTCCTTGTTTTAGCTGTTATGTATTTAGCTATGAACATGGGTGTACAAATATCTCTTTGAGACCCTGCTTTCAGTTTTTTAGGGTATGTACCAAGGAATGGAATTGCTGGATCATATGGGAATCTGCTTTTAATTTTGGTGGTGAACTGCCATACTGTTTTCTTTAGCTGTACCATTTTACATTTCCATAGACTTGTGCACAAAACAAGAGTTCTAATATCTCCACATTTCTGCCTACACTTGTTCTTTTCTTTCTTTTTTTAAATAATAGTCATCCTAGTCGGTGTGAGGTGGTAGTTATCATAGTTTTTACTTGTACTTCTCTAATATTAGTGATGCTGAGCTTCTTTTCATGTGCTTATTGGGCATTTGTATATCTTCACTGGAGAAATACGTGTTCAACTCCTTAGCATGTTTTTTTTTTTTGGTTTTTGTTTTTTTTGAAAGAAAGAAAAAGAGAAAAGAAAGAAAGAGTGAAAGAAAGAAGAAAAAGAATGTAAGAGAGAAAGAAAGAAGAAGAGAAAGAGGGAGAGAGAACGGGATTCTTGTTCTGTTGCCCAGGCTAGAATGCAGTCTAAAAATGGGTATTAAAAACCTCTTTTATGCCAATAATTGTGCTTAACAATGGAGACAGGAAGGAATAAGGGATGAAAATAA